>JAVJIF010018967.1:0-97944 GCA_038442645.1 Agave tequilana
ATCGCCGTTTTCATCGCTCTCCTCACCTACCACATGCTTGTTTTCATTTTCTCATTTTTTTTATTCTTTCAACATAGAAGAATTGTTAACATCTGACGTGACTAGAGACTGTTAATGCTTCTATCGCCTCCCTTCCCTGGGATACGACCCGTTAAGCCAATGCTATAACGGAAGTATCGAGGGTATACTAAGCACATTTGAGCTTTTCATTTGATTTCATAAATACACATTTTGAGTGCTTGTTTTCCACCCCGATCAAATTTTGGCGCCGTTGCCGGGGAAGGGAATGGTTTTGATGTCACGTTTTTGTTAACATTGTCTTCTCTGTTTTGGTGTGCAGGGCAATATTTACAGGTTCTTAACATTACAGAACATAAGCTAGCTTTGCCTTTCCCTGCTCTTGAAAGCAGGGACCCAGATTCCGAAGAACTGCCGCGCAACCGCGGCATGTGCCGCGAACCCGCGGCAATTTTGTGAACGTTGTAATTGTTGTTGTTCTGGGATGTGTGAATTGTAATAGCTAGTTGATTTGTGCTGCTATATTTCTTGCTTTGATTGCCTACACACCATAAAAATAAAAGAACTAAAATACGGTAATTGGACGCTTTTAAAACGGTTTAGACATTTGCATTTAGGCACGTGTCAATTCAATTCCAATATACTATATTTTTGTTCTGTTGTTGTGATTTGGATGGAGATATACATATGGCATTGCATATAGCATAGGACAAACACGTGGGTGATTTATCGCTTTGTGTTATATTCTTGTCTATATTGCACACTTGCACAAATTGAATTTAAGGGCAAACTCCAAACAAGATAAGGTGGGATTTCATACCCCTTCCTTAGCCCAAAAATCATCTCCCCACTCACACAACCCAAGCCCTAATAAAATTTAAATAGACGTTGGCCCCTAGGGACATTTCATCTAGGTCTAGGTCAACCCTACTCTTGGCTTGGTTTTGATTTTTTGTTTTCTTTTTGTTTGTTGTTTGATTCTTTCTTTTGTGATTTTTTGTGTGAAATGGCATTCAACAATAACAATTCTTTCAATCCAAACATGAATCCATATTTCACACCAACTCCATTTGGATCGGATAATTCCAACCCGGCGTTTCTAATATGCACCAACCAAATACACCGGGTTGGCCTTATCCGAATCAATACAACCCATGCCCACATTCTTATGACTATAATTTCCAAAATAATTTCAACTCGTCACAGAGTCATTGGGGATTCACGTACCCGAGTCAAATTTCAACCTCCTTGTCCACCATATTCACCTTGTCCACAATATTCATTCCCCAAATTTGCTTCTTATACTCCACCAATTGAAGAAAAATCTGAGTTACTAAAGAGTTTAGAAGCCAATCTACAGAGGGTCGAGCAACAACTTCAAGAAACATTGGCCCTCCAATTCCACAGTATTTTCAAGAGTCTTACTCAGTTCCACATCTTCACAATGAACAACCATCTGCCTTGGAAATGAGTAAGGAACTTTTTTGTGAGTCCAAACAACAATCACAAAATCTGATGGACTCACAATTTCACCACCAATTCCAAAACAACACTGCATCTCTTCAACAAAATGATGAACCAATGACTTAAAAAAAGATGCTTGAATTCATGACTCAGGCTCAAAATGCTCGTAACCATGACATAGATATGATGATCCAAACTCTTCATTCTCATCCTATTTCTAATGTCACTACCCATTCTGACAGAGCCAAAGAGTCATGTTGTTTTGGAAATCAAGATTCAATTTCAGCACACCCATCTGAACTTGTCCAAACTTCAAATGTTAAAGATCCCATTGACATTTTGGCAAGTTATCCATTTTCTGAAATTGAACTTGAACATGAATATGATCATGAACCTCAAATTAGTGATTCAATTCTACTTCCTGATTCAATTATGACTCCAGTATCTTCACCTGATTTCACCCCTTTTCCCGAGTCATTATTGGATCCTGTACCAATCCATTGTGAAATTGAATCACTAATCATTCATGATGATCATATTGAACTTGACCAATTTCATACTTTTGAAAGTCCATTTGATAAATTGGTAGGTTCTCAATTTGTGGAATTGAACTCAATGTGGAATATGACTTTGACCCTCAAGTTTGTGATTTAGTTCAAATACCTGAATCATTATTGACTCCTGTATTGTTACCCAATTTGAGTAACATTTTAGAGTCAGTTTTGATTCCCAACCCTCCTGAACTTGAATCACTAATCTTAGATAGTCACATTCCATCATGGGGAAATGAATGTGGACCTGAGCTCATCTTCTTGATTTGGACCCACTTCCTGAACCGATCTCGACTCTCGAACCTCTACTTGACTTGAGTCTTTTTCCTGAGTCGATATTAGTTCCTGTGCTTCCTGAGTCCAAATCAATCATTCCATTCTGGGACAAGGGTGTTGATAAATTTGACTCCGAAATTATTTTGAAAATTTGGAAATTAGATGGGGTAAAATTCCTAATAAAAATTATAAATGCATACATCTTTTTAGTGGGTTGTATCATGGAGGTTTCTGGTGGGTTCCTTCGTACTCCACGCAATAATGATTGGGCCGCCTTTCGTGGACCAATCAGACCGCCACCGGAACCACCACCTTGAGGTAATTTTTTCCTTCCCTCTCTATTTGTTTCATGCATACATATATCACGATGCATTGAGGACAATGCATGAAATAAGTGTGGGGGAGGGTTTACTAACATAGAGTTTTTAGATCTTCTTTCTTTACACTTCTTTTAGAAAAAAAATATAATAATAAAAAAAAACTTTTTGAAATAAGAGACAAAGTTTTGATCTATTTTTAAGAAAATTAAGATGTATCTTAGAAATTAAGAAAGCCTTAATTATGACATCTTAAACCTAGTTGAAATAATAGATCTTGTTTAAAATTATAGGCTAAGTAAGTAAAATTGGTGAGATATTTTTATCTTGAATTTTTACCTTAGATAGTATGCATTTCACACTTACACAATTTTTGGGGTGGAGACAAAGACCAAAAATGCCATAAAAAGAAAAAAAAAGAAAAAATATATATATAAATAAAACATCACCTATTAAGCTGGATAAATGTGCCTCAAGAAGCATGATTATTTACGCCTAACGGTGGTAAAGGAAATAAATAATCCCCTTTAGTTTTGTGGCCTTTTTTACTCGAGACCTTAAACCCGAGGGATGTTTTCTCATCTGGTGCCCTAAGACCGTCTGGTTTGGGAGTCATCGGTTATAGGCTCGCTACAAGGGTAAACTAGAAAGCCTAAACTAAGGGAAGAAGAAAAAAAAAACAGAAATATATATATATATATATATATATATATATATATATATATATATATGGCTTGATGGTTGGAGTTGAAATCCCAGAAATTTTCACTGAGCACGGTGTGCATATTATCTAGGTTTTATGAAAGATAAAATATTCAATCCAATTTGAATTCTTACCTTAATTGAAGACAAGATCTTGCATAGAGACTAAGTTTAAGGAAGAATGATTATAGGTGGACTTATGACCTTAGATCACTTATATTTTTACAAAAATAGTTCGAAAACATGTCTCTCTTTCAAAATGCGTTTTCAAAACACTAACATTTGTCTTCTTTCTTTATGGATTTTGTGGGTGCAATCCGCTGAAAACCCTCAGGAGACAACACTCCTCCTCTAGGGTAACCTAGAGGTTTAACGGCTTATTGCACGTGCTCAGTGCAATCGCGTCACCTGCGAAAGTGGTGTAATAAAATTGGTAGTATAGTTTTTTTCTTTTCTTTGTTTTGCTCGGGACGAGCAAAAGAATAAGTGTGGGGGTGTGATTGGTATTCAAATTCTGCATTATTATATCGCATTTCTCACAGTTTTAATGAATAAATAGTCGTCTAAATCGTGTTTTGGTCTTAATTACAGGTAAATCCAAAGTCCAAGGGCAAAGATGGAATAAGAGGCTAATTCAGCTCAATTTATGCTAATTAATCCCGCAATTACTTGGAGGCCAAGCAAAGAATTTTCTAGAACATGCATTGTACCTAGACTCCTGAGCTGTCAGATGAATATTCGGGCGAAAGTACCAGAAAAGGGGTATATCTGGAAGCCGCTAGAAGTCAGACGAACGCGTGGACGAAAACCAGAGACACGATTCCCTAGGATTGCCACAATTCCACGGCATTCCTTGAGATTCTGCGGCAATCCTAGGGAGCCACGCGTCGATTTTCGACGCGTGGCTCCGTCTCATCTTTTGGATCCTTCTGAGCCCTATAAATAGCCCTGCAGAGAGCCCAAACGCGAGCAGTCTTCGTTTTTAGGAGTAGATCTAGATTTTAGTGTAGTGTAGGTGAGAGTTCTTCATTTTCTTGTATTTTCTTTTCTCTTTCTTAGATCATTGTAGTAGGGCTGAGTGATTCATAGAGAGAGAGAGATAGTGAGGGATTGATGTAATAGAGAGTGACACTCTATGTAAAGGTGCCTCCTTTCTCTTCCATTGTAATCTCCTTCATCTTCTACATGATGTTTTGTTGCTAGTTTTTCTTCTCATGGCAATCTAACTACTAACCACTAACCTATCTAACCACTTACTTGATAATCCACATGAATCGGGTTGCCTCTACAAGGCCTTGTTCTTGCAAGAGCCATTGATGGCCAAAGATGATGGGTTCTAACATCTAACTTGCTAACTTGCTAACTTGCTAACCAAGCTAACTCTCTTTTACTTCATGCTCTTTTATTTCTAACATCTAACTTGCTAACTTGCTAACCAAGCTAACTCTCTTATTTCATGCTCTTTTATTTCATGCTAGTAGTGTAATGAGTGATGCTTGTAATAGCTTGTTCTTGTTGCAATGTTGTGATTGTTATGAACCATCCATGAGCCATGCTTTGTATTGCTTCTTGAAGATAAGGATTGTGATGGCCGAGGATCAAAATGTGAGGCAACTATCTCGAAGAGGTTAGCATGGTTAGTGGAGTACTTAGTAGTTAGTAGCCATGAGTTTTCTTTTACCTTTGTTTTAGAAATCGTTTTCCAAATTTCCATCTTCTTCACTTCTCTTTTGGTTTTTACATCGCCGTTTTCATCGCTCTCCTCACCTACCACATGCTTGTTTTCATTTTCTCATTTTTTTTTATTCTTTCAACATAGAAGAATTGTTAACATCTGACGTGACTAGAGACTGTTAATGCTTCTATCGCCTCCCTTCCCTGTGGATACGACCCGTTAAGCCAATGCTATAACGGAAGTATCGAGGGTATACTAAGCACATTTGAGCTTTTCATTTGATTTCATAAATACACATTTTGAGTGCTTGTTTTCCACCCCGATCACATACCCCATGTTTTTCATCATTCTGAGTGCCTTTGGCTCATAATGATCGAATTGAGGGGATTCTTGCTCGCCTTCTGATTCTTCACGGGTCATCGGTTCGGATTCAATTCGTCCGAAAAGAATTGATCTTTGGCCTTTCCGTCTCGCTGGAACCATGAATATTGATTCCTGCGCATTGCCGGCCTCTTGGTGCGTTTCGAAGGACGACTTTACTGGTACATGCAATGATGTCAAAGCATCCATTGCTGACCAGAGATCGTCATCTACTTCGGTACTAGTGTCTGACGGCACTGAATCAGAAGCAAACATAGAGAAATACGCTAGATCTAAGTCTTCATTAATATACCATCCGCCTACATCATCAGAGGTATTATCAACATCAGGCTTATTAATGCCCGTTACAAGTGGATCTAGTTCCCACATGCACTCCTCTTTTTCCGGCTCGGTGTCGGCTTCATTACCAGAATCGGGCTCCTCTGGTTGCGGGAATTCATCTGTTTCCACAGATTCCTGATATAGGAGAGAATCTGTGAAATAATTCTCAACTCCCTTGAACGGATGCCTTTCAGCAATCAACGTTCGCACCTTTCCACTCCCGTCAATGTATTTCATGACTTGGTGGAGAGTAGAGGGAACAATAGAATTGTGATGAATCCACGGTCGTCCCAGCAGCAAGTTGTAGGAGGTGTCAGCATCTATCACGTAGCATGTCACCTCCGACCTTAGGTCCCCAATCTGGCATCTGAGCTTGACCTTCCCCATTGGACGGGTACTATTGGCATTGAACCCATAAATAGTAGTCTGGGTGGCGCTCAAACGGTGAGTAGGAATCCCGAGATTTTGCATGACTCGGTAAGGCATAATGCTCAATGCGGACCCGGGATCTACCTGAATGCGGTTCACCTCAGATGATCCAATTTACCCTGCGAAGTAAAGGGGTCGATCATGTTTCCCTTTGACTTGCATATCATCTGCCGTGAAGGTGATGCAGGGAACATTTTGGGAGGTATGGAGACAATGCTCTACATCTTCCTCCTTTGGTCCGATCGGCACCTGGCTCATGAAAATCTCAGCATTAGCCAAGGCCTCTTGTAGAGCTTCTCTGGTCGACTTCGATAGCCTAAGAAGCTCATAAAGAGTAATCCAGCCCGGGATGTTGGCCAGTTGAGTCAAGACATCAAAGCGGTAAGGTGCTGTGGATCCTTCCGCTATGTCTTTCGAAAGAACTCTGGAAAACCGAAACTCTTTTTGTTTCTCCACAGGTTGCTTTGTGGAGGGCTTGGCTGACTCTGCAGCGGGTCTTGGAGGAGTTACTGCCATTTCGTCATACTTTTTCAAATATGACTGCCCTGAACGGGTTTCCGCCACCAGTTGACTGGGTTCTGTGGCCAGGACTATCGTCTCCTCTTCTGAATCGGTCAGTGAGGGAACATCAATCTCCGCTTCCCGAGAAGAGGCACATACCACATTACAGGATGTAGCCTTTGCTTTACCTTTGGACTTTCTGCTGGTTACAGTGCTCCATTGCTGGCCATCCACAAGGTCGGGATGAACCCACATGACTTCTCCCCGAGGTGTGGAAACGGGTACCAGGCCCTTCTCTTGCTGTTGGTGAGGGTCTGTGTTAACCATTCTCAGCTCTCCTCTTGGGACAGGGAGTACTCTGAGGGTGTTGGAGGTTGCCTTCCAAACTGGAGGAACGACGTCATGTTGGCCGCCACCTTCTTCTGTTCTGGACAGAGTTTTAATACCTCCGCGTCAATTAGAGCCTGAAGGATGTCCTTGATTACATAACAGCTCTTGGTGGGGTGTCCCAACATCCTGTGATACATGCAGTAGCTGGAATTATCAGCTTTACCGACTTCTTCAGGGCGCCTAGCTTCAGGAAGCTTCAGTCGGTTGCTCTTGTTGAGTAGTTTGAAGAGCGAGTCGACATGTTCATCCTTGAAGGAATACTGCTTGTTAGCACGCGGTTGGCTTGAAGAGCCACTTCCCTTGACCGGTTGAGGTTTGACAGGGGATTTGGTCTCTGCTGCCAAGTTATCCTTCCGTTTGGCTTGGAGGGATGTGTCTGGCGCACGCCTCGTTGACCTTTTAGGTCTGGGTTTGTTTTCTTCTGCCTTGACCCGGGCGACGATTTCTTCAGCCTGTTCACCCTGTTGGATCAACTGCTTCCAGGTGCGGCTTTCGGCAACTCCTATTTGGGCAAGGAGCGAAGTTTGAAGATTATGGCGGCATGTTTCCACCAGGGTGACCTGGGTCATACCGCTTGGACATCGGAGTGCTACGTTCCGAAATCTTTCTATGAAAGACTTAACGGACTCTCCCTTTCGCTGTTTGGTGGCTAAAAGGGTAGGCATGTTGACCTCCGAGTCATCTTCAAAGAAGCACGTTAGAAAGAGTTTCTCCAAGTCGCCCCAATTCTTGATGGAGCCCTCTGGGAGCTTCATGAACCATTCAAAGGCAAGCCCTTTTAGGGTGCCGATGAACAAGCGTGCAAGAATGGCATCATTATCTACCACATTCCCTATTTGAGATTTAAAATAGTAGATATGTTGGTTCGGTGACCCTTTCCCATCAAATGCTTGAAGGGTTGGAGCCTTGAACTTGGGCGGGTATGGAACCAGGTCCCACTCGGGCGGATATGGCAGGACCACTCCTGCCTCCTGGAGGCCTTTCCGGTTGGTAAGGGCCTCAAGACGTTGCTCCAACTGATTCATTCTTTTAGAATGAACTTTTCCCTGGTCTTGGTCGTCCTTTCCTGCGATGAGGATTTAGACGAATCAGAAGTAGATTGCTCCTTCTCCTCTATATGTACCGAAGATGAGCTTCCTCCCTCTTTTCGCTTGCCTTTAGACTTCTTAGAGGAGGCTTTGTTGGTTGACTTCCTCTTGTCTTTAAGCAACTGTGCGAGTATCTGCTTGAGGGAGTCGATAGATTCTTGCTGAGCACGAATCATCTCGAGTTGTTCCTTCTGGACCTGGGCTTGCTGCTCCAAGCGCCTGGCGGTCTCCTCAGGAGTGCTGGTCATGTATATAAAGGCCTCTTTCTCCATGGAAGAGTTTGAAGCCTGTGACTCTGCAATAGCGAAATGCGAGTCATTCATCTCAATGCCCCTGGCTAGAGCATTGTAGTTAATTGGGGGAATTGCCCCGGTTCTGGTGCGAGTGTGTTGGTACACTCCTACCGGTTCTGTGTCAGATTCATCATCAGAACTGACTACATGTTGTTTCCCCTGCTCCTGCTCGCCATGTTTGTAGTGAGCTCGGGATATTCAGTGTCAAAGAAGACCCTCTTCCTATGGGAACGACTTCTTTTAGCTGATCGGGGAATTAGGGTCAGCTGTCTAACTAGAGACTGCTGGTTTGCACCTGAACTGCAACGGCACTCAGAAAGCATCGTGATAAGTCGTTGGCAGCAACATGACGAAGTGATCTGATTAGCACTTCTTTTCTTTGTCAAATAATCTCTCAGATCCATGGGAGGAGGATCAAAGAGATTAGCCTCGCAATATCGAGGGTGGGAGGCATCTTTGCTTCGCACAGCTGGGACGCAGGGTTCGGAGACGCGGGGCGCCTGAACGCAGCTCTTGCGTCGCTGTTTCTAAGCATGAGCTTCTCGTCTCTGCTGAGAAGAGACGCGACTCTCGCGCTGCTGGTTGTTGCGTCGGGGCAGAGGCGTTTGAGATTCGCAGGGCCGCTGGGACGCATGCTAGAGGAGCGTGCCTCTTGTGCTCGACGAGGCGCGCAAGCTTCGCCTTGGCGTCTGTGGAGTGGGGCTTCAGAGGGGCCAACTTGGTGAACCTCACGTTTGGGTTGCCAAACGCAGATTTCGCGTGCTGGATGTGGCATAGCAGAGACGCCAGTTTGAACTTTGCGTCCTGCCTCAGTTGGACGATCAGTTGTTCCAACTTGCAGTTGACGCGCATGCCTCCTCTGTCGGCGTTCAGCATTCCGGTTTCGTCGTGGGGGTTGAGAGAAACCAACGACGACCTGATGCTGAGGAAGAGGGTAGATCGGCTGGACGCCAGAGAATTTGACCACGCAGATCTCCTGAGAGACGTTGGCGCGTGTGTCACGCCTGGCGTGATTGGCCACAACATCCCTCACAGCAGCTGCCTCTGAGAGAGGCTCAGAGCGGACTTCAGGGTAAGTCCCTGTAGAGACCTTGCAGTAGGCGCGGGCCTTTGGGCTCTTGGAGCCGGAAGAGAGGAACTCTTCATACTTTGCCAGGTCGAATTCGACGATGAGTGATTCGACCGTTTTCCCCTTGTAGAGGACGTCACCTTGCGCCACAACTTGTTCGTCAGTAACGAAAGTAGTCCCCAGCGGAGTCGTCATCTCTTGTTTGGTACGGAATAGAAGAATTCGATGTAAAGTTTCCTTGAATCAGTTGAAAGATTACAACGGACTAATGCTCCGACTACAAGGGAGGGAAGATGTTGAGTCTTGAATCTCCCCTTTGTTTAGTGCTGGGTTCTTCAAGTGGCGGTGGAAAGTGAATCTTGTTTTCCGTGACTGGGTGAACGTCAGGAACTTCTGGGGATCTTCTCTTCGGTTGGCGGACGGAGTAACACAGCTCCATCGACCAAGAGATTGTAAGCAAAGATTAACTTGTACGCAACAAGTTATCTGAAGGGTTGGACTCCCTTTCCTCCTCTGTGGAAGCTCTAAAGTCAAGCTCTTTTCTCTCAGAGTTCTTCTCTCAAAAATCTAACCCCTTCTCCATAGCAACGGGGCTAAGAAGCGTACGTGCCTCCTAAAAACACTCCATAATGGGGGTTAACTTTTCCCGTTATGTGGGCCGTGATTAACCTTATAACCGGGACGGTTACAACTGAGACGCGGGTGTTGTCCCACGCGCCTTGGCACTGCTGAGATGCGGGTTTCGACCCTCGCGCCTTGGTGCTGCAGAGACGCAGATTTCGACCCTCGTGCCTTGGTGCTGCAGAGACGCGGGTTCGACCCACGCGCCTTGGTGCTACAGTGCCGGCTGAGACGCGGGTTTCGACCCACGCGCCTTGGTGCTGCAGTTCTAGTTGGGACTAGCCCTGCGTCTGGAGCTTGTGACTCTGCTTTTGACGACTTATCTTTAATGATTTTTAGACAGCTTATACTAGCTGAGTTCACCTATATGACTGGACTGATAATGCTCCGGGCTTGATCTTATTTGGAGTATGGTCTTCGTGAGTGTACTGTGGAACTCTTTGAAGCCGCCAAAATTGATCATGTTGAGTGTCTAGATACACAGTCTAAACCTTCCCGGTGCTTTGAGTTTGCCGTTGGTGTACTTTAAGCCAGGGGTGGACAGTCGTCTGCTTGTGCCAGTGTGCTTTTGAACTGAATTGCAGAAGTAAGGACTGAACGCCAGTTCTGTGGACGCAGGGGTAGTACTGCTTTAAAGACGCACCTCTTGTAGGGATGCGTCTTTTGGGATGAAGACGCAGCTTTCGCTCTATGAAGTAGGCATGACTTTGGCCTAGTTGAAGAGGCGATCTTCGGAGGGATGCATCTTTTAGAATGAAGACGCGGTTTTCCAGACGCGACTCTGGCCGTGTCGAAAAGATGCGTCCACTGGAGGGACGCGTCTTTAGAGATGAAGACGCGACTGTTGGATGCGAATCCGTGCCATGAGTATGTTGCCACGTGTCCTGTTGTATTGAGGGGACATCCTCTTTTTGGCGTGCGAACTTCACGCTGCATTAAAAGCGTTGTCCACGCATCAGGCGGTGATTAGGCGTCGAGCCAAGCGCCGTGTATCTTTGCGAATCACTGTGCCTATAAAAAGCAATAGTCCTTCAAGAGTCATCATTAGACTTTCCTTCGTCTTCGTGTGCATCTATTAGGGTTTGAGAAAGGAGCTTTCTTTGTTCTCGTTTCCTTCATCTAACATAGGATCCTCGATCACAATGGCACCAAAGGCCAAGCATACTGCTTCGTCTTCAAAGGCCATCATTTCTGAGACTCAAATGGGCGGTTCCTCCATGCAGGAAACCCCTATTTCAGGTATAAAAAGCCATCGGGCTCTGTTTTCTGCCATTAAAAGGGATTTACAGAGTTCTTTTAACTCTGAAATTCCTTTTGAATATGAACCGCCAACGCGGGCTCAAGCCCGTGTTTAATTATCAGGCGCAGTTTTTGAGTCGATTCAACAGGGCGCAGGTTTGATGACCTCTGCTTCTTTTATCTGCACAAATCTGCGTCTGCTTTGTTGAACACAGGGCCCCAATGAGCCTTGCGTTTTGGGTTCAACACTTAGAATATTTCTAAGTGTGAAAGATTCAGACGCAGATTTCTTATGACTCTTGCGTCTTGTGAAATCGGATGCTGGTCCTCATGAATCTCGCGTCTGAGTCCAATACTTAGAATTTTTTCATAAGTCTTGGACTTTCAAAACGTGGGATCCATGCTAGCCTAGCGATCTTTGGATCTGGACGCAGATTTCAATGATCTCCGCGTCTGGGTTCATTTCTGCGTTCAAGTTGTAAAACACTTAATCATTTTTTCTGATCAAGTATTATTCTCTTTTGCAGTGCGATATTCCTCCGAGCCTCTCTCCAAAAAGTGTCACTTTGGGCACGTAGGTGGTGTTGACCGCAATCTAACCTTCGTGTTGCAGAAGACTGCTCCTGTGACTACCGACAAGTCGAAGGAGTGAAGGGAGAAGATCTCCAAGGTCGACATGAGGACCTTCCAGGAAATCACGACCGACGTAGATTTTGAGGCGGATTCACGTATTCCGTTAAAGAAACCCGTCTTCTTCTTTGGGGACAGCATTGGCGAGGATGGTAGCATCTTGCATAACGGCGATTATAAGTGGCTTCGCCAAATAGGGGGTAGGAAATTCTTTCTTCCAAATATGGAGAGAATATATCCCTTATCCTATCTCCAGCACATGTCTGTCCACCGGGCAATGGAATGGGAGCTTACCCGATCTGTCCCCAGTGACTCTCTTGGCATACTGGGCGCCAGAAAGGTACACCCTGGCGGACAAGAAAGGAAGTTTTTGGCTTGTTTCCTGGATTACTCAGGTCTGAGTACCCAGTAGGGGAAATTTCTCAGCTCAGCACTACCTTCATCAATCAATTCATGAAGGTAAGGGGTGATTTTCCAGGTGACTTCCGCCCGTTTGGGTGGGTCCATTCCTCCGACAAAGTCTGGTGGGGCAAGATGGTGGGCTTTGTCCTCGCTGAACTCGGAGGTCTGTTAGAACAAGTAGGATTGGCTGTGCAGTATGGCATCCCGCAAAGTTCCCACAATTTTTATGGGATCCTGGAGCACTACAACCCTCTAACGGGGACATTCTTCACCCCGGTTGGAGAAATGGGGCTCGCCCTGCATGAACTATATGAAGTTTCGGGGCTGGTCATGGGAAACGCCCCCTATGAAGAATATGTTCCCACTTCTGAGGAGCTTCATCTTTTGATGAAAGAGTGCCCTCAGATATATGAGACCTACTGGGAAGTGCTGTGTCACTTCCATATCTGCGGTCAAATAACCTCCTGGAGGACCAGGGGAGTTAAGCAGAAGTCTTGGGCGAGCTACCTGTTCAACGGTGTAGCTGAGAAAGATCACTCGGTGACCATTCTGACCCCTAGCACCGACGAAGAAATCGCCGAGAGGATTGATGCCTCTGTGAGTTCTTATACCACAGAGTCGAATGAAGACACTTTCAAACCTGACACGATTTTTGAAAGTTTCCATCATCAAGCCCGGGTCCCCATTTCTGACTGGGCATTACTGGCGGGCTTTCTCATGCTGTGGTTGAAGCGCTGTTTAGTGCCAACACTGTCGCATGAAGTAATTATTGTCGACGTGGTGTATCCGGCGGTCCTGTTGGCCTATGGTAGATCCATCGCTCTCCTTCCAGCAATGGTGGCTAGAATCCAAAGTGGATTACGGGCCCTGACTCAGAGCCTGTGCAAAGTGGAGGCCATCGTCGACTCCCAAGGTAGACCGGAGGTTGACTCAGAGGGGAGGCCGAGAGTAAAGACCCCTAACCCACGGATCGAGCTTCCCTATACGTACCTAATGGCTTGGTACGTGATGCACTGGCCTTCACTAATGACGCCGTTGTCTCAATCCGAAGGATTTGTCCCTTTTGTGCAGAGGCTGGAGAGCTCGAGCTGGTCCCACTTCTATACGTTCTACGTTCGGAAATATATTCTGAATGTTTCGAATTATCATCTCAACCGCTGCTTCCCCGATATTACAGGTGCATCTTATGGGGATAAATTTGCCGACCTTGAAGGTCCGGACGACTTCACGAGGTTGCCATCGGGAGTCTTCTGGTGGCTTATTAACATTCGGCCTGGGTATCGGCTCTTCCGGCAAGGGAACTCATGTACAATTGAGCCTTATATGCCGAATTGTTTTTCCGACAGTTCGGTTACGATCAACAGTATGTCGGCAACCCTAACGCCCAACTTGCCTTCAGTGGGAATTTGTTCGAAGGTGCTCGGGCCTGGTATTACAGCGTGGCTGGGGGGACAAAAGCTCTTTTTAGCTTGCCTCACAAGACGCCAAACTGCTATGCAAGCCTTGGTTTCTGCATTTGGTACTTCCAGGCTAGCAAGATACCTGGCTATTCAATGGATCGCTCTTGCATCAAGAGCATTAATGCGTCTTATGAGAGCAAGTTGGCCTCCAACAAACGCATGCGAGGCATCGATGAATACCAGGCAGCTAAGAAAGAGGCCAAAGGGGAGACATGGGTGAAGCCGAGAGCAGCAACACCTAGGGAGCAGCCTGCTAGAAGGCATCGACAGGCGGTGCCTAAACGTCCTCATGGCGCTACTCTCCAGGCTGAGCCTGCCCCGAAGAAGGCCAGGAAAGACTCAGGGGCTGAAACTTCAATGCCTGAGGCCGTCCCTTCCGGTGTTGAGGGGCAGGGGGAGGAAGAGGGGGAGGAAGACGAACCCCCCTTGTTCGCCCTCGTGGATTGCACAGCAGGGGTCCCGCAATTTTAGAAGAAGGGGAGCTTGCTGATGATCCCACTGCAACTGATGAGGCTGAGCAACTTGAGGCTGACCTGGTGGGAAGGGATGATGTTGAGATTCCAGGGGTCTCAACTCAGCCAGGGTCTTCTTCAGCCCAAGAGAGGAGCGATGAGGCACCACAGCCTGAGTCTCCTGCTATATTGATGCCCAGCTCGCGGGTAGTCGACCCCAGCCCTACTATCGGGGTACTTGGTGGTAAGGTCTCGACTGCCGAGGCCTCTTATGTTGCATTATCGTCTTCATCGTCCGAGGAGGATGAATATTATTCAGGCGATGAAGTCGATTTTGGCGATGAACCCGCTCTTCCAGATCTGAGTAAATTCTCACATATTTTGGAGGAAGAAATACATGGGTGTGATCCGGTGACGGCGTCACCACTAGCGGCAATTGCTCCTGCTGAAGGTACTCTCTTTGCCTTTTTGACCTGGTTTCTCTTTTAACTAGGAAAAGGTTCTGACGTTTTTCCCTTTAACTTTATGCTGCAGGGCTGGCCGTGGACAGCGAGGCTGCGACTTCCTCCCATATCGAGGAAATGATACAGGAGCTGGCCCAGCAGGAGGATATTGAGGCTCCTGCTACTAAAATGCCTCAGGAGAGGGCAATTATTGAAGTCGGAGAGACCTCAACCCTACAGGATTCGCCCAGGAATTCGCCGTCTTTGAATCCTCAGCTTGGTAAGAAAATATTGAGGCTTTTAATATCTTCCTTTTACTGTCATGGTTAACATTTTGAGGATTTGCAGAGAGCGCTGAGGTAGCTCAGGCAGAGGACCTTGCGGCCAGCGTCGACCCAGAAGGCAGTACAATTCAAGTCTCGACCGAGGGCTCCGAGGAGGTTAGGATTGCGGCTACTTCAGTCGTCATGGAAGCTGCTACGACAGTAACTGCGCCAGAAGTGCCGGCGACCGTCTCAGCTTCTGTCACACCTGTCGTTGACCTTACTCTTGCACGGGACGAATTGATTCCCATCCCTCGCCCTGTGATAGAAAGGGGATCTGGGAGCACATCAGCAGAATTCTCCCCAGCCGGTGATATCATGGAAGAACTGACACGTCAAATGGTGCAGCAGTTCTTTGCTTCCATGCGATCATGCATTGACCTCATCCTTTATGGGGCAGTTCTTTCGAATTTGCCCGAGTGCTTCTTGAAAATCTGATCGAGAACATTGGTCATACTAGAGGTCCTTCGCAGGCTAGGGCATGCCTGATGCTGGTGGAGCAGTTGGGAAGTGACTTGAAAGAGTTTAAGTCTCTAGAAGACACTGGTTTTGTACACGAGGCCCGGGCAACCCTGCATAGGCTTCTGGCTGCTCAAGAACAAGAGCGGAAAGAGATGGAGAAACAAATAGTTGAAGAGACCCACCATCTCCAACATTTTCAGGCTGACCATCAAAGGCTGATTGGCGATTCAAGGGAATCTGAACTCGTCATGCAGAGCGCAGAGCAGGTTATTATCAGTGCTCGGGCCACCATAGCCAAGGCAGAGGCCTTGATTGCAATCAATGAGCAGAAGCTTGCCACTGCTAGGAAGAAGCTGGAAGAGCTAGAAGCTACCAGGACGCGGGTTGAAGAAAACCTCTCCACTCATTCCTCAAGATTGGAATCTCTACGAGCGCAGCTGGCTGCTAGGAAATTTTTATCTGAGGAGGAGTTGCGGGTCCAAGCTCTCATGGAGGCTGAGAAAGCGCGTCAGCACGAGATATATCGTCTCCGAGAACAAATCCGTTCTTTGGCTAATCAAGATTATTAGCCTCCTCTTTTTTTAAAGAGAAGAACACTCTATTCATCAAGAGTGTTTGTATCACTTTTATCATTTTTGGCTCAAATAATAAAAGCCTTTTGAAATTTGCTCCATCTTCATTGTTTCACTGTAGATGAATCCAATTTCTTAGTTGCAGTCTCTGGTTGTGCTCCCTGACTGACTATGGATAATAAAATCAAACTGAACTGAGTTCCCTTCTTCTTTTTTTTTGTTGCAAAACGCGGCTCTGATTTGTAATGGAGAGCAGTTCTGAGAAACGCGACTCTAACCTGCGAATTGAGACGTGGTTCAAGCTTGCGCGAAGGACGCGGCTTTGGTTATGGAAGGACGCGGCTCCCTGGCCGCAGCCCTTAACTCTACCCAAATGAAGAATTCAGGATGCAGTGAGGGCGCAGTTTTATGCTCCTCCAAGGCTGACGCATGATATGAGGACGCGACACTGTCTTAGTAGAGGCATGTCTCTAGATCCTCGACTCAGTGCAAACTCAAATTATATTGAGTTTATGAGAGGAATACCATTGTCATCTTGCAATATAAACGCAACTTCAGGATGCCTGTGACACCTATGAATGACGTAGGCCTTTTCTATTGTAGAAGTAAGTCTTAGGACGTGGCTTTTGTACCTTCAAAGCACGACCCCAGAATGGGTCCCTTTTGCTGAGGGGACGCGGCTTTGAACCGCTCTGAGAGACGCGGTCGCAGTTCTCTTAACTGGAATGAAAGAGGACGCCGAAAGGGACGCAAGTTCCTGGACGCGGCTCTCGGGCCTGCGTTTGGTGCAACTTCCCAGGCGTTACATGCAGCTTGTCATAAAGATTTCATAGGATCTTTAAATGTCAAGTAGAGGTTGACGATTGGGGACTCGCATCATCCAATGTTTCCTGAAGCGGCAGTCCACGCGTCAGCCCTTCATTGGGTTTAGGCATTAATGCCTTTAAACGCCAAATCGGCGCTGGTGGTTGGGGACTTGCGTCTTCGATGCTTCCCGAAGCAACAATCCACGCGTCAGCCCTTCATTGGGCTTTGACATTTGTGTGGGAATTAAAGCCGACGGTTCTGATTAGTGAGCCATTAATTATAGGCATTATGGTTCGCCTATAAATAGGGCTCACCCTCTTCTTTTAGCAGTCCATTACTTAGACTGCTTTTCTTTGAGAGCGAGTGCCCTGAGGGATTCCATCTTCTCCCTTCAAGGACTTTACCTGGGACATGCCTCCATGGACGATGATGACCCAGAGCTTTCATGCTTCTGTTTAATCTCTACATAAGATTATCACTGTCAAGTGATTTCAAGATCAAAAAGCGTCTCTTTGAGCACTTTTACGTCCGCGCCTTGATGCAGAAAGTTCAACCCTTAGCGGGTGTTTCTGCGGGTATGACTTCCTGGTTTGCCATGAAATTTTTAGCCCACTAGGTTTCAGTTTTGCTATCTCTTAAAGAGATTCATCTTCTTGACCTTCTCCTGAAGTCTAACTGGTGCACCCATCTTTGGAAGTTGCGCCATTTAGAAAATTCTGACTCAAAATTCTCTGGACGCGAGTATAATAGACTTTTGCACCTGGACCGCGAGCTTTACATACAGAGCTCGCGTCTGAGGCTGTTGACTTAGAAGGATTTCAACTCAGATCGAAGGTTTCAGGCCTAAATTTAGTAACCCCTGTTTATCAAACAGGGAGATGGCAATTTTCGCGTCTGATTCTCTTCGCGTCTCATATTTTAGACGCGGGTGCAAAACTAGACCGCGTTCGATGTGTGTATCACAGCTTTGATCGCGTCTGTTCCTGCCGCCGCAGAAGTTTGGTTCACTGCGCGGGTCATTCCTGCGTCTGAAGTTTTCAGAAATAGCTGCGTCTGTCACTTATCTTTTCTGTTAAAGTATCCTAAGCTTCAGATCTTCTAATTTTTGTTTGCTTCTTGCAGGTAGGCTTAATCATCCTTTTTCATATTCGCTGGGCCCCTGGGAGAATATTTCGGCCGGCGAACTTGTTCGATGGTCGACCACTGGAGAAGAAATCATGGCTCCTGACACCCGCCAAGATCTCTTTGGATTCAATGCACCAGTCATGCTTATTGGCATGGCATGGTCAGAGTGAGTATAGCGGTGGATATGGTGGTGGGTATGTTCTTGGATTCTCCCAGCACCTACCCCAGAAGTGACATCGATAAAAACTCCATGCTCATTGGATGACTTTCTGGTGGTGAAGGATCATACCCCCGCTTAGGATGGTTAGGTGGAATCAGAAGATTCTGCTGCCTTTCGACCTCAAGAAACACCATTGTTCTTAGTTAACAATGGACTCTTTCGATGTTCACGTCATGCATGGTGACGTAATCAACCTCCGAACGTCATCACAGTGCTCAACCCATCTTTGGCGCCCTTCCAAACATCTTGTACTTGGAATGGTGAGAAGCTTCAAGGAGTGAGTGCAACCTTTGAGAGAGAGAGGGACTTCTTTGTACTCCTTTATTGAAATACTCAATCTTATTGTATAAGAGACGTTTGTATCACTTTCATATGTTGGATATAAATAAAAGTGACACTTTTTTTTTCTTTTCTATTGTCTTGAACTCTTTTTTTTTAAGTCAGACGAATAGAAGCAAAAAATCTTTGACTTGTCAAAATTATGATGATAATCTTAACGAGTCAAATTTTGTAGAGAGAGATCCTATTTCAGGAACTCAACAATGCTGTCAGAGGTGTGATATTAACTTGACAAGGGATAATTTTTGTGGACTGCCACTCTATAAATGAAAGTGACAGGTGAAACTTGTACCCCTAGGGAAGATGAGCTTTTATCAGAGGTTAGGGATTAACTTGATTAAGATCATCTGGGGAGTTAATGAAAACACTGTTAACGGTGTAATGTTAACCCAATAATGTTTTTAGGTAGACTTGTTGTTCTGTTGGGGAGAATAACAAGTGAGACTAGATTCGCGGGGGATCTAGGAAAGTTTTTACCGTTAGAGGTGTGATATTAACTTAACGGGTTGAATGTAGTCTTGTCAGAAGTGTGATGTTAACATGACAAGGGTGTAAGTCAGAGGTGTGATATTAAACATGGCTCAAAGTTTTTCAGCTTTATTTGGGAAAACTGAAAGTATCACTGTCATAGGTGTAATG
Source organism: Agave tequilana (assembly GCA_038442645.1). Classification (NCBI taxonomy): domain Eukaryota; kingdom Viridiplantae; phylum Streptophyta; class Magnoliopsida; order Asparagales; family Asparagaceae; genus Agave; species Agave tequilana. Next base: position 19,210 of record JAVJIF010018967.1, read on the forward strand.
TTTAACTTGGCAACGAGGGTAATGCTAGAGGTGAATTTCAAACTTGGCATTGGTCATATCGACTTTGACAAGGAAGTCCGAGGGAAAGTCATGGCCTTAAGTGTATTGTTAAACTTAGCAATGACTTGGACGCTAGAGGTGTAATATTAAACTTAGAATCGTTCATTTCAGCTTCGATATGGAAGTCTGAGGGAAAAACGGCTGTCAGAAGTTTAACATTGAACTTGGCAGCAACTTGATTACCGTTAGAAGTGTAATGTTAACTTAACAGTAATTTGTCAGAGGTGTGGTATTAACTTTGAAAGAAACACCTAGAGGGGGGGTGAATAGGTGTTTGTGCTAATCTAAAACTAAATGCAAAACTAAGTGCGCTAAATGCGGAAGCTAATGCAAATTTTGCAATCACACTTAATACAATCAACAAGTGTAGCCGAATTTCCCGTGAAGGGCTCTGGACTAACTCCTCTTGATTCCCCTTGAATGGGTTGAGATGCTATGTGAAGCTCTTGTTGATTAAGTACAAGTGAGGCACACACAAACAACCAAGCATATACAAGATATAGCAATGTGAATTATGCAAGGCACAACACAAGCAAATAGATATGATATGACAATATGAATTATGCTCAACACAAGCAAATATGATATGATGATATGAATGATGCTTTGCACAATATAAAGAGAGAGAGTTGAGAGATATTGGGTCAAACGCAAACACACGAATATGTTTCGAGGTTCGAGCCCCTAGCTCTACATCCCCGCCTACACCACCGTGTAGGATTTCCAATCCACTATAGGAGTACCGAACTCCTCTCTCAATCCTTACAAAGCCACTGAGGCTATACAACCACAATCCACCTCTACCGAAGAGGGATAAGGCCCGCAGCCAATACAAACACAATCACCTCTACCGAAGGGGGATAAGGCCCGTAGCCAATACAAACACAATCACCTCTACCGAAGAGGGATCCAACCACAATACCACTCCGATCAACCTCTACCAAAGAGGGATACAACAAAAGCAAGAAGGGTTTACAACTTAGAGGCTTAACCTCAAACACTTCTCTTTTTCTCTCTTTTTCCACAAAAACAAATGATCCTAATAGATTAGGATAGAAGATAGCTCAAGTGTGAAAAACTAGGTGTTTGGAAAACAAGCAACAAAGAAAAACACTTGGGAAAATTCTTGCAAAAGATATAGAATGAAAATCAAGACAAATCTCCCAAAATCCTCTTTTCTTTGATTTTTCCAAAAACCTAAAACAATAATGATTGAAAGATTAAAGCCCCAAATACTTTTGAAAACTCTTTAAAAACACTTAAGAAGGTCTGGAATTTTTGCACTTGAAAACTTCTACAAAAACTATGAAGAGATGGGGTATATATAGCCCCAATACAAAACTAGCCGTTAGAGCTGAGCTGGCAGCTCTGACAGGCAGCGGTCGACCGGCCCGGTCGACCGCCAACGGTCTAAAATATGACCGTTGGGCAACCACGGTCGACCGGCCGGTCGACCCAAACAAACAGAGAGCTCTGCTCTCAGACCGGTCGACCGTCCCGGTCGACCGTCCCAAAGGCTCCAAACGTGCACAGAATTGTGCACGTCGGTCGACCGGCCCGGTCGACCGACCTCAGCCCTAGTCGACTAGTCAGGCTACTAGTCGACTTGGTTGAAGCCTGGAACAGAAAATGGGTCAGAAAAACTGGGAAAATTATTTTATAAAAATCTTTTATCTTTTCTGAAAATCCCATAAAACTTGTTTTAACATTTTGTATTGAAACACAAACTTGTGATAAAAATTTCAAGACATATATCAATCATATCAATTTTTTTGAGTCTTGCAAATTTTATCAAAACAAAACTTGTATTTTTATCAAACTTGATTTTTCAATACATGAATAGGGATATCAAAATAAGTTTGTTTAGCAAGTTTAAAGCATGTATGTATATTTAGAACATATCTAATATATATAGAAATAAGGTAAACTTGTTTTAATCTACCATTCATGAAAACCAAAAACCAAAACTTGTATTTTTATCAAACTTGATTTTTCCAATAGGAAATCTGATTTCCTAAAAACTCATGAATAGACATATCAAAATAAGTTTGTTTAAGATATGAAGCATGTATGTATATTGAACATATCTAATATACATAAAAAAAAAACCATGTAAACTTGTTTTGATCTACTATTCATGAAAACCAAATCCAAAACATAAAACTTTTGTGTGTTGTGCACTTGAGCATATCAACTATACTAAGCTTTACAAATGGATCTAAACACACTATCTAAACTATGGATACCTAAGTCTTCTTGATGATCTTCATCTTCAAGTTGACTTGTTCCAAAACTCCATCCATGGGCTAGGCAATGTGTGATCATGAAGCTTTGGCCCTGGAATCATCATGAAAAGCTTCTAAACACCTTGTTGAAGCTAATCACCAACTAATATTTTGGTTATTGATCTGTAACTTAAACAACACAAGATTATTAGTAAACATAACTACATGAGTTAATCATCATCAAAACTAGGGTGGAAGGCTTTTGGGCCAACAATCTCCCCCTTTTTGATGATGACAAAACTGAAAAAACACCTAAAGGGGGGGTGAATAGGTGTGAATGCTAATCTAATGATCTTTTTAAACTTTAATTAAATGAGTGATGCAACGATCTCTCAAAACACGACTAAGAGCCGAATACCCCTTGCGAGGTTCTGAACTCCTTCCTCCCAATTCCCTAGATATAGGTTAGAGGTGCGCAATGCAACCGTGTTGTATTGAGGTGTGATCGATCAATGCCAAGTATGATGATGAGAAATGAAATGCACACAATGTAACACAACAAGTATAGCAAGTAAAGTAAACAAGACAAGATTGCACAAGTAGAGGGTTAGTTCTCAAGCAAATAATTCAAGACAATATAAAGCAAGAGAAATTGAAAGCAAGAATAACGCAAAGGCAATCGCAAACAAGATGATTTGTTTCGAGGTTCGAGCACACTTGCTCTAGTCCCCGCCTTCACCTCCGTGAAGGGTTTCCACTATCCACCGAGGATGCCTTTACAATTGGTCTACCGAAGACCGAGCACCGAGCTCCACCGAGTACAAAGGACCTCTACCGAAGAGGTTGCTCCACAAGGAAAAGATTACAAGAACAAAGTGATCACAACAAGATCACTACACTTTTCACAAACTCTTTTACAAACACTCTCACTTCAATTACAACTTCACTATAGAATGAGTATAGGATTTTTGGCTCTATGAAGTGTGATGAGAAAACTTCAGTTGTAGAGTGATATGAGTAATCAAACACAACTGAAAAATCAGACTTAAAAGAGTAGGAATTGAAAGCTTTAAACAAATTTTCTTTTCTCTTTTGAAAACACCAAAACTTGAGGATTTTTCTAAGTCATATGAGGGAGAGACTTCTCCTCTATTTATAGGGTTGAAAATAAGTTAAAAACATTTTCTTTACACCTAATTCAACCTGCAAAAGCACCCCAACAACTCTCCAAAAATCTGTTAAAGCAGAAAAAGAAAACAGTTTTTCAGAAAATCCCAAAGAGGAAAGAGCCGTTGCTAAGTTGCAGGCTTGGCGGTCGACCGGTCCGGTCGACCGCCAGCCTAGCTGGAAGTAGCCGTTGGCTCCCGGTCGACCGGTCCGGTCGACCGACCCAAAAGGAGGAAACACAGTTTCCTTCTTCCGGTCGACCGGTACGGTCGACCGAAAATTCCCGAGAGCAGAATGCTCTCCGTCGGTCGACCGGTCCGGTCGACGACGGACATGCACAAACAGTGCATGTCCAGACACAGCTCCGGTCGACCGGGCCGGTCGACCGATGTTGCCTGAAACTGAAAAAACTGGACTGTTTTGAAGATGGAATTTTTGTAAAACTATTTTAAAAATACATATAGCTAAGTATTATGCAGAAAATAGTTTATACACATGTTTTAAACAAGTTTTTCCAGATATAAAGCTTTGGTACATGTATATATAAACTAAGGCATAAAACTTAGAAATAACCATTTTCAATAACCATTTTCAAAAACATAGGAAATACATGAAACAAGTGTGTGTGCAAATCCTAGAGCCAAATTTCCTATATTCAAACTTTAACATTCTAAACTTACAAACTTCTAAAGGACTTCAAGGCAATGCTTCAAGATGGGCTATCTTCACTTGATCTTCAATTTTGCATCTTGGGCCCAATTGGAGTTGACTTGAGTCCAAAACCTTGTATTTGTGAGAGAAGACTTCTAGTATGAATAGAAATCTGAAAACACACTTAAACAACAAATGTTATTAGTACAAATAACTAATATGTTTTGTAATCATCAAAATACACTAAACAAGGGTGATTGTAACCTTGGGCCAACAATCTCCCCCTTTTTGATGATGACAAAACATATAGGTTATTTAAATAAACATGGAAGAGGAGTTTGAAAAACTCCCCCTCAAATAATGCTATGGAAAAAATAATTGGACTATTGAAAGCACAATACATAAAGCATTCAATGTACAAAAGTAATGTACAAAAGTTTTGTCAAAATTTAAATAAACAAACTTTCTTTTTCTTCATAAAACTCAAAAATATTCATTCTTTTTTTTTTTTTTTATAAAACTCAATTAATATTAATTCTCCCCCTTTTTGTCATACATCAAAAGGGTTAAAATACCAATGAAAATTTTTTATTTTTAAGAATCTATAATGCAAACATTCAACTCACCACAAATAAATGAAAATCTAGCATAGTCTAAAGGTTTAGTAAAAATATCGGCAAGTTGAAAATCGGTAGAAACATAATCAATATCAATATCACCTTTCTCATAATGATCTCTAAGAAAGTGATACCTAATGTCAATGTGTTTGGTTTTACTATGTTGATTTGCATTCTTTGTCATGTGAATAGTACTAGTATTATCACAAAATATTTTAACATGATCAAAGTGTAAATCATAGTCAAGGAGAGTATGTTTCATCCAAAGAACTTGTGCACAACAAGCTCCGGCTGCAACATACTCCGCCTCGGCGGTTGATAGGGCTACCGAATTTTGCTTTTTGGAAGACCAAGATACAAGACAATTACCTAAGAATTGACATGTTCCACTTGTGCTCTTCCTATCTACCCTACAACCCGCATAGTCGGCATCCGAAAAACTCTTCATTTCAAATAATCCGGTTTTAGGATACCACAAACCCATTTCAATAGTGCCCTTAAGGTATCTAATTATGCGTTTAACCGCAATTATGTGAGATTCTTTAGGACAAGATTGAAAACGTGCACAAAGACAAACGGAAAACATAATATCCGGCCTACTAGCCGTTAAATAAAGCAAACTACCAATCATGCTTCTATAAAGTTTAATGTCTACACTTTTACCTTGTTCATCCTTGTCAAGCTTTGTAGTTGTTGCCACGGGAGTTTTGCTTACTTTCGATCCTTCAAGCCCAAACCTTTTGATTAGTTCCTTTGTGTACTTGGCTTGATTGATGAAGATCCCATCCTTCTTTTGCTTGATTTGGAGTCCAAGGAAATAGTTGAGTTCACCCATCATAGACATTTCGAATTCATCCTTCATGCATGATTCAAAAGCTTTGCAAAGAGATTCATTAGTAGAACCAAAAATAATATCATCCACATAAATTTGTACAATAAGAATATCCTTTTCTACATGTTTTGTAAACAAAGTTGTATCAATTTTACCTTTCTTAAAACCATTTGAAGTCAAAAATGAAGAAAGTCTTTCATACCAAGCCCTAGGGGCTTGTTTTAAACCATAAAGAGCTTTATCTAATTTAAAAACAAAATCCGGATGTGTAGGATCAACAAACCCGGGGGGTTGTTCAACATACACCTCCTCTTCAATAAATCCATTCAGAAAAGCACTTTTAACATCTATTTGAAATAATTTGAAATCTTTATATGAGGCAAATGCTAGTGTCATCCGTATGGCTTCAAGCCGTGCTACGGGTGCAAAGGTTTCTTCAAAATCGATCCCTTCGATTTGAGTGTAACCTTGGGCAACTAACCTAGCCTTGTTTCTAACTACATTACCCGATTCATCCAACTTATTCTTAAAGATCCACTTAGTACCAATTGTTGGTCTATCGTGGGGCCTAGGAACAAGGTGCCAAACTTGGTTGCGCTCAAATTGATTGAGTTTCTCTTGCATGGCAAGCAACCAATATGAATCGGCCTCGGCTTCGAGGACATTTTTGGGTTCAATGTGAGAAATGAATGCATAGTTACCACAATAGTCATGAAGTCTAGAGCGAGTGGTTACCCCTTTTGATACTTCACCTATGACGAGGTCCTTGGGATGATGTGGATTGTATCTCCAATCCTTTGGTAGTGGTTGAGTAGGCTCCACCTCATGTGTTTGATTTTCATTCCCTTGTGCCTCTTCCACTTTAGCATTGCTTCCTTCATCATCCTTTGGTTTGTCTCCCATAGTAGAAGCATCCTCCAAGGTCACTTTCTCCATGCCTTCATCCAATGCATCTATTTCTACAACATTCTTAACAAACTTGTTAGATTCCTCAAACTTAACATGAATAGACTCTTCAATAGTCAATGATGATCTAATGAAAACTCTATAAGCCTTACTAGTATTAGAGTAACCTACAAAAATAGCCTCATAAGATTTAGGATCAAATTTTCCCAAATTATCGTTTGTATTTAAAACAAAACATTTGCATCCAAAAACCTTGAAATAAGAAACATTTGGTTTTCTAGAAAAATACAATTCAAAAGAAGTTTTAGTTGTATTTTTACACAAGAAAACACGATTAGATATGTAGCATGATGTATTAACGGCCTCGGCCCACAAATAATGTGGTAGACCGTATTCACTTAGCATTGTCCTAGCCATCTCTTGTAATGTTCTATTTTTCCGTTCAACTACTCCATTTTGTTGTGGAGTTCTAGGACAAGAAAGTTCATGCTTTATTCCATGTTCATCACAAAAAGTGGTAAAGGGTTGGTTAATGAATTCACCTCCTCTATCACTTCTTATTCTCAAAATCAAAGAATCCTTTTCTTTTTCAACTCTTTTCTTAAAAGTTTGGAAATACGAAAATGCTTGGTTTTTGTGTTCAAGAAAGAAAACCCATGTAAATCTTGAAAAATCATCAACCAAAACATAAGCAAATCTATTTCCACTTAGACTTTTGGTTTGTGTTGGGCCAAATAGATCCATATGGATTAATTCCAAAGGACGTGATGTCATGATATCCTTAATTGACTTGAAAGAAGACTTAGTTTGTTTCCCAAATTGACATGCGTCACAAACTCGGTCCTTTTCAAAATTCAAGCAAGGAATACCTTTCACCATTTCCTTTGAATTTAATCTAGAAATATGATCAAAAGAAATATGCCCTAATCTCCTATGCCACAACCAAGAGTCATCATCGAGGGCTTTCAAACAAGTAATATTACAAGACATATTCAACATATCAATCATATAAACATTGCTTTCACGAAAACCGGAAATACACAAACATTAGAAGTTCTATCAATTACTTTACAAGAAACATTATCAAAAACTACATCAAAACCTTTATCACAAAGTTGACTAACACTCAAGAGATTATGCTTGAGGCCATCAACTAAAACTACATTTTCAATTAAAGGAGAGGTGCCAAGTTTTACATTACCAATACCGATGATTTTACCCTTGGCGTCATCTCCGAAGGTGACGGTGCCACCTTCGTGATATCTTGATAGGGTTGCAAAGTTGTTGATGTCCCAAGTCATGTGCCTTGAGCAACCGCTATCAAGATGCCACAAACCTCTACGTCGTTGGGCTTTGGAAAGTACCTACATCATTTAAAACAATTGTTGACTTTGGTACCCAAACTTTCTTGGGTCCTTGAAAGTTAGTGTTACGAACCCAAACATTATGATGTGATGCACTTAGTCTATCATAACAAAAATTAGCTAAGTGTCCTTTCCGCCCACAATGTGAACATGAGTACACTTTTCTATACATGAAAGCATGATGTGTATGTGTAGTGTGAGCATGTTTTGGGGTTTTGCCATGTTGTTTAGGTTGTGTAGTATGAACATGAACATGAGCATTTTTCTTTGGGCTTGTTTCTTAGGAAACATAGCCTCAATTTTCTTCTTGTTAAATTCACAATCTTTCAAAACAATACTTAAAGAATCTAATCTTTCCTTAAGCATAGAAACTTCATTTGAATCAATTAGTGGGGCCTTACCTTTGCAAGAAATCTTATATTTTTCAAAGTCATTTTTAGTAGTGGCCAAAGTGGAAACCAAATCATCTTTTTCCTTTGTAAGAGTAAAAACTTGAAGACTTAAAGATTCATTATCCTTTTTCATTTTAAGATACTTTTTCTTTAAGAAATCATAGTTTTGAGACAACTCAACAAAAGCTTCTTCTAACACATCCATAGAAAGTTCATTATCATGAGAAGGGGAAGAGGTTACCTTGCTTGTGCCTTCATTAGCCATGAAGCACATGTTGGCGGTGTCTATTTCTTCTTCGGATTCGGTCTCCGAATCCCAAGTTGCCTTCATAGCCTTCTTCTTGTAAGGCTTCTTTGAAGTGGAGGGCTTAGCTTTGTCCGGACACTCCGCAACAATGTGTCCCGGTCTTTGGCAATTGAAGCACACAATCTTCCTTTCTTCTTTGCCTCCTTGCCATCTTCTTCTACCTTGGTACTTCGCCTTATTGTACATCCTCCGGACATTCTTAACAAGGAGTGAGAGCTCCTCATCATCTTCTTCTTCATCATCTTCATCGGAGTGTGTAGCTTGACTCTTGAAGGCGATAGTCTTCTTTTTGGAAGGAGCCATATCCTCCCTTGCTTTCCTTTCCATCTCATGGGTTTTGAGGTTCCCAATGAGACCTATGAGCTCCATCTCTTCATTATCGTTGAGTTCCTTCAAGGTTGTTGCTTTAACTTCCCATGAAGGAGGAAGAGCCCGGATGATCTTCCTTACTCTTTGATCATTGTTGATATCTTCACCTAAAGAAGAGAGTCCATTAGTAATTTTTGTAAATCTTGTAACCATATCATCTATGGTTTCATTTTCTTGCATGCTAAATGTTTCATATTGAGACCGAAGAAGGTCAATTTTAGCCTTCTTTACTTGTGAGGTCCCCTCATGAGTGACTATCAAGTGTGACCAAATCTCAAATGCGGATTTGCAATGTATAACCCTAGCTATGTCATCATCATTTAGGGCTTGAAGAAGTGCATAGTGAGCTTTGGCATTGGCATCGAATTCCTTAGTCTCTATTTCGGACCAAGTGGATTCGTCACCGGGGGGTACACTAAAGGACTTAGTCACGGCCTTTGCAACTCGGCTACCTAGAGATTGCAAAAACACGGTCATCTTAACTTTCCATATGGGAAAGTTAAGTCCATCAAACTTAGGAGGGGTCTTAATTCCATCGGCCATTTTTACTATATGAATATGAATGAAATGATTAGCAAATTAGGATCTTCTCTAAGGTTGTTAAGCCAAATCCTAGAGTCCAAGCTCTGATACCAATTGAAAAAACACCTAGAGGGGGGTGAATAGGTGTGAATGCTAATCTAATGATCTTTTTAAACTTTAATTAAATGAGTGATGCAACGATCTCTCAAAACACGACTAAGAGCCGAATACCCCTTGCGAGGTTCTGAACTCCTTCCTCCCAATTCCCCTAGATATGGGTTAGAGGTGCGCAATGCAACCGTGTTGTATTGAGGTGTGATCGATCAATGCCACGTATGATGATGAGAAATGAAATGCACACAATGTAACACAACAAGTATAGCAAGTAAAGTAAACAAGACAAGATTGCACAAGTAGAGGGTTAGTTCTCAAGCAAATAATTCAAGACAATATAAAGTAAGAGAAATTGAAAGCAAGAATAACGCAAAGGCAATCGCAAACAAGATGATTTGTTTCGAGGTTCGAGCACACTTGCTCTAGTCCCCGCCTTCACCTCCATGAAGGGTTTCCACTATCCACCGAGGATGCCTTTACAATTGGTCTACCGAAGACCGAGCACCGAGCTCCACCGAGTACAAAGGACCTCTACCGAAGAGGTTGCTCCACAAGGAAAAGATTACAAGAACAAAGTGATCACAACAAGATCACTACACTTTTCACAAACTCTTTTACAAACACTCTCACTTCAATTACAACTTCACTATAGAATGAGTATAGGATTTTTGGCTCTATGAAGTGTGGTGAGAAAACTTCAGTTGTAGAGTGATATGAGTAATCAAACACAACTGAAAAATCAGACTTAAAAGAGTAGGAATTGAAAGCTTTAAACAAATTTTCTTTTCTCTTTTGAAAACACCAAACTTGAGGATTTTTCTAAGTCATATGAGGGAGAGACTTCTCCTCTATTTATAGGGTTGAAAATAAGTTAAAAACATTTTCTTTACACCTAATTCAACCTGCAAAAGCACCCCAACAACTCTCCAAAAATCTGTTAAAGCAGAAAAAGAAAACAGTTTTTCAGAAAATCCCAAAGAGGAAAGAGCCGTTGCTAAGTTGCAGGCTTGGCGGTCGACCGGTCCGGTCGACCGCCAGCCTAGCTGGAAGTAGCCGTTGGCTCCCGGTCGACCGGTCCGGTCGACCGACCCAAAAGGAGGAAACACAGTTTCCTTCTTCCGGTCGACCGGTACGGTCGACCGAAAATTCCCGAGAGCAGAATGCTCTCCGTCGGTCGACCGGTCCGGTCGACCGACGGACATGCACAAACAGTGCATGTCCAGACACAGCTCCGGTCGACCGGGCCAGTCGACCGATGTTGCCTGAAACTGAAAAAACTGGACTGTTTTGAAGATGGAATTTTTGTAAAACTATTTTAAAAATACATATAGCTAAGTATTATGCAGAAAATAGTTTATACACATGTTTTAAACAAGTTTTTCCAGATATAAAGCTTTGGTACATGTATATATAAACTAAGGCATAAAACTTAGAAATAACCATTTTCAATAACCATTTTCAAAAACATAGGAAATACATGAAACAAGTGTGTGTGCAAATCCTAGAGCCAAATTTCCTATATTCAAACTTTAACATTCTAAACTTACAAACTTCTAAAGGACTTCAAGGCAATGCTTCAAGATGGGCTATCTTCACTTGATCTTTAATTTTGCATCTTGGGCCCAATTGGAGTTGACTTGAGTCCAAAACCTTGTATTTGTGAGAGAAGACTTCTAGTATGAATAGAAATCTGAAAACACACTTAAACAACAAATGTTATTAGTACAAATAACTAATATGTTTTGTAATCATCAAAATACACTAAACAAGGGTGACTGTAACCTTGGGCCAACAAAAACTCATGGAGTTATATATGCATGGATTAAAGTTAAGCTTCAAAGAAGCTCCCCCTTAACTCATGCATAAACAAATAATAAATATGTATGCAAATGTATGATATGTATGCAAATACAACATGTCAAATAATCATAAAAGTCTTCAAGTTCTTATCTCCATACATTTGCAAAACAAAACATATATGCATATCTATTGTTAATTTGTTAAGCATGAGAAAACTAAACACAAGTATGCATATAAACATGTATACATCAACATGTATAAAACATATTCTAGAAGCTCTAGATACCAATTAAATTAATAAAATATTAACAAAACACTAGATGCTCTAGATACCAATAAAACTTAATATATGCAAAAACATAAGTATGCATATATAAAACTCAAATTATTCTCCCCTTTTTGTCAATCATCAACAAAGGGGTAAACAATCAAAACAATAAATAATAATGAGGGGTAAAAATCTTTCTCCCTTATTATGTCAATCAAAACAATAAAACAATATTCTCCCCCTTTTGTCTAAAACAAAAACAAGGTCAATAAGGGATGACAATCAATTAAGGTACCAATTGAAAGGAAACGAACAAGAAAAATATTGATACCAATTTTAAACAAAAACACATAAAAAATCTTGATACCAATTGATATTAAACATAATAAATTTTGAATGTTTAAACAAAATTTTGATACCAACTGTAAATAATTTTCATATTAAACATATGATATCAATATGAAATTTTCAATCATAAAGTAAGGGAGTGGGAAACAAAAACCAATTGAAAAATCACCAATTGAAAGACAAAATTAAATTTTCTCCCCCTTTATGAAATACCAAACAAAAATGATGCATGGGCTTGATACCAATTAAAAAATAACAAAATTGAAGCTCAAGCACTAACATAAACAAGATTTTGTGAAAAATTTATATCTTAAGCCCAAATAAAATAAGTATATGTGTATGAAATAGAATGAGTACCAATCACCAATAGATGATACCAATTGAAAATATACATACACAATAAACATATGAGTATACAAAAAGATCAAAATGATACCAATTGAAAGAGTTCAATGATACCAATTGACATAGCAATAAGTTCAAGTGTATAAATCATATTACAATACCTCCCAATCAAGGTTCAAGTTTTAAATGATTTTCATTTTAAAGCATACAAGACCATGATCTCCCATCCATCCGCCCATGGAAGGTAGGGGTTTTTAAAAATAGATTTGAAAATATAGTTTTGTTTGAAAATCACTACCAAATTGAAGAATACGAACTAGTCAAATGGAAAAACTTTTAAACTAGTACGAAATCCTTCAAGTAAGGAATAAAATAAAATTGTTTTTCATGAAACACATGTAAATCACATGATCACTAAACACTCAAAGTCCATAAAGCTCATTCAAATTCTCATGAAAACAAATCATGAGTAAACTAATAAAGTGAGTGAACAAGTGGTATGTGACACACATCAATCATGAAAATATTCAATTAAGCTCATATGAAATTCCTTAAACATTGAAAACACGAAAATCATCAAAACTTATTTAACTTTCATGGCATATGTATGTCTAATATAAACTAAAGTATACATACATATCCAAAACATAACGAGTCCACAAAATATATGCATTAAGGCACGTGGCTCAAAAAGGATAAACATGTATATCTAATAGTTTGGACAAGATAGACATATACATGAAGTTAAACAATTAAACACAAAATCAAGAAAATCTAAATCTTCATCAAAACAAATTTCATTTCAAGGTATATGTATGAATTGTCAACACAATAAGTATACATACATATCCCTAAACACAATTGAGTCCATATATATAGATTTGCATGAAGGGCATATGACTCAAGGGGTATACATGTATATCTTAAAGTTTGGCAATACAAACATATACATGAAGTGAAAAAACTCATAAAAAAAATTTAAAGATGAGAATACAAGTTTAAAATGTATGAATCATCAAAACTAGACTATACTAGCACATTTAATGGGTTCAAATAAGCATTCAACTCAAACATATATAGATTTATTTGTGGCCCACTATATGCACGAATATATACCTAGTCTTAATGAAAACTAACATCTAAACATGTAATCAACACATGAAGTATCAAAACACAATAAAAATTAACATGATAAACTTAAACATGATTATTATGCAAATCCACATGTTATTAAACCTATGATAAACATGATAGCTAAAACAAACGGTGAGAACACAAAATATGGGTCCATATAAACATGGGTATCTCAAAATGCTATACATGCATGTCAAGGATCTAATGAACATGGTATTATCATAATAATCACCAAATAATGAAACATGCTATAAACATCAAAGATATGAAATACAAATCATATATGATCAATATGTACATGCATGTGCATTAGATCTAGGTCATACAAATTAGTTTAACCAAGGTGAAAACACAAAAATATATGTCCATATAAAACATGGATGTTTCAACCAACTAATAAGTATAACACTAATCTAATTAACATGGCATATTCATGATGATCACTAAACATCAAATCATGCTATGAAAGATAAACATGGAAAGCATGTAAACATAAGGAGTTATAGATTTGATACCAAAACCAATGAGGGCACCGCTCTAGTTCTCCAAAACAAAGATGGTCCTCTCCACCAAACTTTCCCTTGAAAGTGATGCATCCAATTGGTTCTCTTTAAGCACGGAACGCATCCACTCCAAGGTGTCATCACTCTCACGTCATGTGAGAGCCCACACCTACATCAAAAATTTTAGGGGTGGTCTTTGGTACCCATATCTTCTTGGGTCCATGGGGGTTAGTACCTTCTCTAACCCAAACAAACTTCTTTGCTAAATTCTCAACATGTAAACGATCATAGCAAAATTTAGCAAGATGGCCTTTTCGGCCACAATGTGTACATGTGTACACATGAGCATACATGTGTTGATGGTGTCCGTGTGGAGCATGTGTATGCCGTGGAGGGTGTGCATGCATAAAGTTGGAACTTGTTTCTTACGAACCAAGGTTTCCAAGCGTGTATGGTTCTTAGCACATTTGCTCATAGTGGAGCCCAAACAATCCATTTTCTTCTTCAACATGTTTATATCATTTTTAATCATAGAAGAAGTGGAGCATGCAAGGGGTGATCTAGGTGAAACTACCCTAGCATGGCAAACATGTTCATCAATCTTATTTTTCAAAACAACATTTTTCTTTAAACAACCATTTAAATCATTTGAAATAGAAATAATTTTATTTTTCAAAGCAACATTCTCCTTTAAAACAAAATCAATTTTTGAAGACAAGTTTTCATTTTTCTTCAAATAACATGGCAATCATTTTTAGATTTTAAAAATTCATTTTCTTTTAGTGCAAGTTCCAATTGAGATCTCAATGAATCCCTTTCATTATAGACCTCAACCTTCTCTTGCAAAACATTGTTAAGTCTAGAATACAAACTTTTATTTTCATTTTCAAGTCCTAGACTTTTCTTTTTCAAAATTTTATATTTTTCTATTAATTTTTCACAAACAATAGATAGTTCTTCATTTAAGGCATGAGCATCATAATCATCACATGAAGAACTAGAGCAATGATCACTATCATCTAAGTGGGGTTCCGAATGTACCTCAAGGGAGTCATTCCCTTGGACCATGAAGCATTGTGAATCGGATTCTCCACTAGATTCCTCCGGTTGATTTGGCAATAGAAGCTCGGAGGTGGTGGTTGTTGTTGTTAACTTGTTCCACACTGCAAAAGCGGAATCAAGGTTAGAAACACTCATAAGATATTCTTTAGATAAAGTGCTTCTAATGGCCTCTAGGGCTTGTGCATTGGCCCCTATATGATTGCTATCACTAAGGAAGGATTCCTTGGTAATGGCAAGGTAAACTTTGTGACCTAGGGTTTGTAAATAAACGGTCATCCTAATCTTCCAAACATGAATGTTGGAAGGGTCAAACATAGGTGGGGTCATGAAGGCCATGGTAAACTAAATGTGTGCAAACAAGCAAATGCAAACAAAAGATTAGCAACCAAATGGATCTTACTCCTAAGATGTTAAGCCTAAGTATCAGGAGCACTAGCTCTGATACCAATTGAAAGAAACACCTAGGTGTTTGTGCTAATCTAAAACTAAATGCAAAACTAAGTGCGCTAAATGCGGAAGCTAATGCAAATTTTACAATCACACTTAATACAATCAACAAGTGTAGCCGAATTCCCCGTGAAGGGCTCTGGACTAACTCCTCTTGATTCCCCTTGAATGGGTTGAGGTGCTATGTGAAGCTCTTGTTGATTAAGTACAAGTGAGGCACACACAAACAACCAAGCATATACAAGATATAGCAATGTGAATTATGCAAGGCACAACACAAGCAAATAGATATGATATGACAATATGAATTATGCTCAACACAAGCAAATATGATATGATGATATGAATGATGCTTTGCACAATATAAGAGAGAGTGTTGAGAGATATTGGATCAAACGCAAACACACGAATATATTTCGAGGTTCGAGCCCCTAGCTCTACATCCCCTACACCACCGTGTAGGATTTCCAATCCACTATAGGAGTACCGAACTCCTCTCTCAATCCTTACAAAGCCACCGAGGCTATACAACCACAATCCACCTCTACCGAAGAGGGATAAGGCCCGTAGCCAATATAAACACAATCACCTCTACCGAAGAGGGATAAGGCCCGTAACCAATACAAAGACAATCACCTCTACCGAAGAGGGATCCAACCACAATACCACTCCGATCAACCTCTACCAAAGAGGGATACAACAAAAGCAAGGAGGGTTTACAACTTAGAAGCTTAACCTCAAACACTTCTCTTTTTCTCTCTTTTTTCACAAAAACAAATGATCCTAATAGATTAGGATAGAAGATAGATCAAGTGTGGAAAATTAGGTGTTTGGAAAACAAGCAACAAAGAAAAAACACTTGGGAAAATTCTTGCAAAAGATATAGAATGAAAACCAAGACAAATCTCCCAAAATCCTCTTTTCTTTGATTTTTTCAAAAACCTAAAACAATAAAGATTGAAAGATTAAAGCCCCAAATACTTTTGAAAACTCTTTAAAAACACTTAAGAAGGTCTGGAATTTTTGCACTTGAAAATTTCTACAAAAACTATGAAGAGATGGGGTATATATAGCCCCAATACAAAACTAGCCGTTAGAGCTGAGCTGGCAGCTCTGACAGGCAGCGGTCGACCGGCCCGGTCGACCGCCAACGGTCTAAAATATGACCGTTGGGCAACCACGGTCGACCGGCCCGGTCGACCCAAACAAACAGAGAGCTCTGCTCTCAGACCGGTCGACCGTCCCGGTCGACCGTCCCAAAGGCTCCAAACGTGCACAGAATTGTGCACATCGGTCGACCGGCCCGGTCGACCGACCTCAGCCCTAGTCGACTAGTCAGGCTACTAGTCGACTTGGTTGAAGCCTGGAACAGAAAATGGGTCAGAAAACTGGGAAAATTATTTTATAAAAATCTTTTATCTTTTCTGAAAATCCCATAAAACTTGTTTTAACATTTTGTATTGAAACACAAACTTGTGATAAAAATTTCAAGACATATATCAATCATATCAATTTTTTTTTGAGTCTTGCAAATTTTATCAAAAACAAAACTTGTATTTTTATCAAACTTGATTTTTCAATACATGAATAGGGATATCAAAATAAGTTTGTTTAGCAAGTTTAAAGCATGTATGTATATTTAGAACATATCTAATATACATAGAAATAAGGTAAACTTGTTTTGATCTACCATTCATGAAAACCAAAAACCAGAACTTGTATTTTTATCAAACTTGATTTTTCCAATAGGAAATCTGATTTTCCTAAAAACTCATGAATAGACATATCAAAATAAGTTTGTTTAAGATATGAAGCATGTATGTATATTGAACACATCTAATATACATAAAAAAAACCATGTAAACTTGTTTTGATCTACTATTCATGAAAACCAAATCCAAAACATAAAACTTTTGTGTGTTGTGCACTTGAGCATATCAACTATACTAAGCTTTACAAATGGATCTAAACACACTATCTAAACTATGGATACCTAAGTCTTCTTGATGATCTTCATCTTCAAGTTGACTTGCTCCAAAACTCCATCCATGGGCTAGGCAATGTGTGATCATGAAGCTTTGGCCCTGGAATCATCATGAAAAGCTTCTAAACACCTTGTTGAAGCTAATCACCAACTAATATCTTGGTTAATGATCTGTAACTTAAACAACACAAGATTATTAGTAAACATAACTACATGAGTTAATCATCATCAAAACTAGGGTGGAAGGCCTTTGGGCCAACAAACTTGACAAAAATTGGTTTGCGATACGAGCAATTTGAGGGCCTACCATTCTATTGATGAGAATTGACAAGTGAAGTTTGAAGTGCCAGAGGTATAGTGTTAACCTGGCAAACTTGAAGGCTTGCTACTCCATATAGGGTCGACAAGTAAAGTTTGTACTCAATAGGGAGTATTGAAAATTTTCATTACCAGAGGTATAGTGTTAACGTAGCAATGACTATATTTTGTAGACCTACCATTCTGTGTATGAGAATTGGTAAGGGATTTTGGAGGAGAGGGTGGAACTACATCCACGTAGGATTTTTAGCAAACCCTCAGCTATCAATAGATTTGAGGTGCCTTTACCAACTACCATTTGAGTTGGGCTAGCCATGCTATTCCCCTCAGCATGGTGAGTTGTCGAAGACTTATGTTGGGCTTAGAAGCCAACATTTTCCTCTGTCTTTAGCCGTCAGAGGCGTTAGATGTTAATGAAGGTAGGAATATTAGAACCCAAGTTTCTTTCTCAATATTTACATCATGCATCATGGTGCAGCCAGTGCCCGATTAGCTTGTGGTCTAGCGAAGGAAAGAAACTTTTTTTTTTGGGTCTGGAGCTTTGATCAGAGGTGTACTTTTAACTTGATCAGAGGAGGAGTACTATCAAGGATGGTACTTCTTCAGGAATCTACCATTGATCGGCATCATGAGTGTATCGTCATTTGAGGTTATGAGACGATATGATCCATTTGAGTAGACTGACTCTACTACAAATGGTCCTTCCCATTTGGGCTGAAATTTTCCTTTTGTCTTATGTGTCATTACCATAAGTCTTCTGACGGCTAAGACAAGGTCACCTTTCTTGAAAGTTCACACTTTAACTTTCTTGTTGAAGGCTCTGGTAATCCAAGCTTGGTAGAGCTCGATTTGTTGTTGGGCCTGCAGACGTTTATTATCTAAGGCCTCCAATTCTTGGAGTCGCTGTCGATGCTTCTCCTCATTTGTCATCTCCGCTATCAAGGCGACGCGTAGAGACGAAATTTGGATTTCCAGTGGAAGCACAGTTTCACACCAGTATACCAAAGAAAATGGCGTAGCTTTAGTCGGGGTTCAAACAGTTGTGCGATAGGCCCATAAGCATTCACCTAGCGTGTCGTCCCAGTCACGTTGACTTTTCGAGACGAATTTCTTGAGAAGTTTGCTGATGGTCTTGTTGAAAGTTTCTGCGAGACCATTGGCGGCAGGGTAGTATGCCGTTGAGGACACACTCTGAATTCTGAACTTAGCGCAGAACCTCTGGAAAGCCTGACTGACGAACTGGGGTCCATTGTCATGGACGATTCGCCGAGGTACCCCAAAACGGTAAATAACATGATGTTTGATGAATTTGATCACGTCAGATGACTTCACCTCCTTCAAAGGAATGGCCTCAGCCCATTTGGAGAAATAATCGGTTATAGCTAAAATAAACCGATGTCCTTTTGAGGACGGTGGGCTAATAGGGCCAACTACATCCATCCCCCATATCTCAAACGGCCAAGTAGAGGCCGTAGAGTGAAGGTATCCTGGTGCTTGATGGATAAAATCGCCATGTATTTGACAGGCGTGACATCTTTTGGCATAAGCGATGGCGTCAGCGATCATCTTAGGCCAATAATATCCCAACCTTTGGAGTCGATGTGCAAGTTTTGGACCAGGTTGATGGGCTCCACACATGCCATCATGGGCTTCTTTCAATACCTCCTGTGCCTCTTTTGGTGAAAGGCAGCGGAGCAAGATCCCGTCATGCGATCGACGATACAATGTTTGTGTAATCGCATTATTGTAGAATTTGGGGCTTTCCTTCGAATGGCAACCGCTTCTTTGGTGTCCTCAGGCAGGATGCCATACAAGACATAATCGATGTAAGGGAATCGCCAGTCTCTAGATTCTGGACCGGTTGACAACTCAAGAGCTTCTTTATCTTGACAATCTCCTGTTGGCTCCGTGTTGTCCTCAAGAGCAATTCTCGGACAATACAGGTCATGGCTGTGGACAAATATCTTCTCCACTGCTCCAGCTGGAAGGGCTAAAGAGGCAGCAAGAGACGCAAGTGCATCTGCATGCGCATTTTGTTTGCGTGGTACATGGTCAATGTAAAAGTTGGTGAACCTCTTGGCCATGTAGACAGTTGCGTTGTAATAGGGTACTAGATCTTCATGTATGACTTCGTACTCCCCGCGAACTTGGCTGACGATGAGCTTAGAGTCACCATATGCCTCGAGATGTTTAACGCCAATCTCATCGGCGAGCTGCATTCCAATCAAGAGGGCATTGTATTCTGCTACATTGTTGGAACAAGGCTCAGTTAATGAGACAGCTCGAGGAATCACATAGTTCTGTGGGGAGGCGAGTACTACTCCTACCCCCGCTACTATATGCCCTTTTGGGCTTGTTCTCGATGCACCGTCAAAGAAAAGTTGCCACACTTGCCTTTCGAAGGATGTCTGAGTCTGGCAGGCTTCAGCGACCTCATCTGGGAGATCCTCGTAAAGTTTGGCTGCTCTTGGATCTGGATGCTCAGTCAGGAAATCCGCCACCGCTTGTCCTTTAATGGCCTTTTGTGGTAAAAAGTGCATTTCATATTGTGATAGCAATATGGCCCATTTTGCCAGTCGGCCATTTAACAATGAAGGCTTTGTCATAAGTAACCTCAGGGGGTTGACTTTTGATATGACGTTTATAGTTTGGCCTACCAAATAGTGTTGCATTTTCTGAATAGCAAACACCAATGCCAAACATTTCTTCTCGATCGGGTTGTACCGATGTTCGGCTCCGATCATCGTTCTACTCAAATAGTAGATTGCTTGCTCTCATCCTTGATCATCATTCTGAGCTAGTAGAGCTCCTAAAGAATGATCCATCGCTCGGACGTATATCAGGAAAGGTTTTCCAGACACCGGAGCTGCAAGGACTGGCGGTTGTGTGAGGTACTGTTTAATTTCCTCAAATGCTTGCTGGCAAGCGCTGTCCCAAATGAACGAAACGCCTTTCTTCATTAATTTGGAAAAGGGTTGGCATCTTCCGGAGAGATTTGAGATAAACCTTCGGATGTACGCCAATCGTCCTTGCAATCCCCTGAGCTCCTTGAGGTTTCTAGGAGGTTGCATCTCTTGGATAGCGCGAACCTTTTCTGGGTCCAAATGAATCCCCGTAGAGGTCACTACAAACCCTAGGAATTTTCCACTGGCCACCCCCAGGAAGGATTTGGTGGGGTTCATCTTCAATTGATGGGCCCGCATGATGTCGAAGACAACCTTTAGATCAGTTATATGATCACCTTTAGCGCGACTTTTTACTGCGATGTCGTCAACATAGCATTCCACTGTTTTGCGCATGTGTTTGTGAAAAATGGCATTCATGACTTTCGGCAATCAACGTTCGCACTTTTTCACTCCCGTCGATGTATTTCATGACTTGGTGGAGAGTAGAAGGAACGATAGAATTGCGATGAATCCATGGTCGTCCCAACAGTAAATTGTAGGAGGTGTCAGCATCTATCACGTAGCATGTCACCTCCGACCTTAGGTCCCCAATCTGGCATTTGAGCTTGACCTTCCCTATTGGACGGGTACTATTGGCATTGAACCCATAAATAGTAGTCTGGGTGGCGCTCAGACGGTGAGTAGGAATCCCTAGATGTTGCATGACCCGGCGAGGCATAATGCTCAATGCGGACCCAGGATCTACCTGAATGCGGTTCACCTCAGATGATCCAATATACCCTGCGAAGTAAAGGGGTCGATCATGTTTCCCTTTGACTTGCATATCATCTGCCGTGAAGGTGATGCAGGGAACATTTTGGGAGGTATGGAGGCAATCATCTACATCTTCCTCCTTTGGTCCGATTGGTACCTGAGTCATGAACACCTCAGCATTAGCTAGGGCCTCTTGCAGAGCTTCTCTGGTTGATTCGATAGCCTGAGGAGCTCATAAAGAGTAATTCGAGCTGGGATATTGGCCAGTTGAGTCAGGACATCGAAGCGGTAAGGCGCTGCGGATCCTTCCGTGATGTCTTTTGAGAGGACTCTGGAGAACCAAAGCCCTTTCTGTTTCTCCACGGGTGGTTTCGTGGAAGGCTTGGCTGACTCTACAGCGGGTTTTGGAGGAGTTACCGCCATTTCGTCATACTTTTTCAAATATGACTGACCCGAACGGGTTTCCGCCACAAGTTGGTTGGGTTCTGTGGCCAGAGTTAACGTTTCCTCTTCTGAATTAGTCAGTGAGGGAACATCAGTCTCTGCTTCCCGAGAAGAGGTACATACCACATTACAGGATGAAGCTTTAGCTTTGCCTTTGGACTTTCTGCTGGTCACAGTGGTGCATTGCTGGCCATCCACAAGGTCGGGATGAACCCACATGACTTCTCCCCGAGGTGTGGAAACGGGTACCAGGCCCTTCTCTTACTGTTGGTGAGGGTCTGTGTTGACCATTCTCAGCTCTTCTCTTGGGACAGGGACTACTCTAGAGAGTGTTAGAGGTTGTCTTCCAAACTGGAGGAATGACGTCATATTAGCCACCACCTTCTTCTGCTCTGGACGGAGTTTTAATACATCCGCGTCAATCAGAGCCTGAAGGATGTCCTTGAAGACATAGCAGCTCTTGGTGGGGTGTCCCAACATCCTGTGATACATGCAGTAGTTGGGATTATCGGTTTTACCGACTTCTTCAGGGCGCCTAGCTTCAGGAAGCTTCAGTCTGTTGCTCTTTGTTGACTGAGATTTCCTGCACACAAAATGTAGTATTTTAGTTTTAAGAATAGGATGTGCAAGTTCTCAATTCTAATCCGCTGTAGCAAGGCTATGCGGGTCGTGATCCTCAGGGAGGGACTGCGATGGAAGCGTTAAGCAAGTTTCTCTAAAGTTTTTATTTTTATTAGTTAAATTAGAAAGGAAGTGGTATTTACAATGGGTCGGCAAATAAAGAATTGGGAGAAGTTGTGATTTAATCTACAAAAAGAAAAGAAAAGAAAAAGAAAACTTACCTCTTCAGTCTGTTTACCGTTTGAACCGTTGCGATGATTTACCTTTTCTTGGAAGGCGTACAAGTATGGCGTATAGGATCGTCCGCCTTCCTAACTATGAAATAAAAGCAACTTTGAAGACCTGTTCATCGCCATAGGCCATCAAGGGCTCTTCCTCGGCTAGGTATTCTCGAAGCAGTTGGTTCTCATGGTGGGCAAGACATTAGAGAACAAATAGAAGGAAGTAAATACTGAGGTACACAAGATTAAATAAGAAGAAAAGAAAATAAAACAATACAAAAATAAAAGCAAACCTCGATTTGATTATTAAACAATGGTGGAAAAATCGAACTTACACCGACTGTCACCATCAGTACAAGTAGATCCCTTCCTCCATGAATACATCATCTCCTCTCAGTTTTTACAAAAAGAAAATAGAAATTTACAATGGGGGAAATAAAATCTAACCTAGAAGAAGAAAAACCTAAAAACCCTAGCTTTTGGCCCTCTGCTGGACGCTGGACGACCCTGTACGTTGCACTGCAGGGGGTATTTATAGGTGCAGAAGAGAGAAGAGTCCCGGATAAAGCAGCCCACAAAATTGGTCCAGAGATAAGCTCGGATTGCCGCAATTCTGCGGCTTTTGCCGCAGATTTGCGGCACTTTAGTGGCTTCTGGCCACGCGCTTTGGCGCGTGGCCTCTCCTGGTCCGTCCATCTGGGCGCCTGCTTCTGGAAGTATGATCCTGGCTCTTAATATTGGGATATGGATATAACTTGGAAATCAAGTTATCTAGATTTTGTATTCTCCCAATCTCTTTTAAACGAATTTCCTTCTCATCTTTGGCTTTTATGCTCATCCTGCAAGAGTTTAGGGTTGGGTAGAATTCTATCCTTCCCTCATCTTTAATAATTGCAACTTTAGCCCTTGTATATTTGCACTTTGACAATCTGATATTTGCACTTTGACTCTTGGGCTTCAAACATGGGCTTGGATCTGGGCTTTTGGGCTCTTTAAGCTTTATTTCTTATTAAAATAATAATTCGAGGCCTGCACACATTAAATAACGAAATATTAATAAATGTGCATTATAATATGAATAAATGTGCAAATGTGATGGTAATATGATGACAATTATGCATTTTTCACTACCTATCACACCCCCACACTTATCTTTTTGCTCGTCCTCGAGTAAAAACAAAGAAAAAGAAAAATTAATCTAACCTAACTCACTTTCGTAGGAATCACGGTTGCACTTAGCATGTGCAACAAGCCGTTAAACCTCTAGGTTACCCTAGAGGACGAGTGTTGTCTCGTGAGGGTTTTCAGCGGATTGCACCCACAAAATCCATAAAAAGAAAAATATTTGAATTATATTTGAAGAGACTAAGTAGTCTATAAGTTTTAGGATCCTCACTTTATTTCATTCTTCAAACTTAGTCTTTATAAAGTTAATTGTTTTCCATTTTAGGTAAGAATTAAAATTGAATTTCTAATATAGTCTTTTTCGTTACCAAAAATCATATGCATCCTTGTAACTTGGCTAGGAATTTCTTTACTTGGACTCTCATGCCTCTTTAATTTTTTTCTCTTCTTTTTTTTTTTTTTAATATGTATAACTCATCTAATTTTCTTTCGTGTAAGCATCAAGGCTTCTTGAGGCCCTCATACCTAACTAATTGACTCTTAGATGTGTTAATACATATCTCATATTCTTAGTTTTATTAGGCTTTCTAATCCACCCATGTAGCGAATTTAAAGTCGATGACTCCCAAACCGTTGGCTTTAGGGCACCAGGTGAGAAAACACCCCGCGGACTCAAATTCGAGTGAACTAGGCCCCAAAACTAAGGACTTTATTTTATTTACTCACCTTTAGGCATGAATACTTATGCTTCTTGAGGCACATGTATCAGCTTAATTGGTGAATTTTTTTTTTTTTTTTTTATATGAGGCACAAGGTCTTTGTCTTAGAATCCTAGATATGCATTTGGTATGCATACTTCATTAAGGTAAAAATCAAGACTAATTAATTATTCAATTTCTTCTCCTATACCTAAAAATTAAACAATTTATTTATTTTGACCAAGTTTTTAGAAATCCTAATCATGATTTTCCTAATCCTTAAAACTAACTTAGATTTCTTTCAAAAAATAAGTCAAAATATTTCCTTTTTATAACATTTTTTTTTAATTTTTTTTTTTTTAGCAAATTTTTGTTAGTTTCTACTATGTTAGTATGTTAGTAAAGCCCACCCCCACACTTATCTCATGCATTGTCCTCAATGTATGAATGATTGCATATATGCATGAAAAAGAACAAGGGAAGGCGGAAAATTACCTTAGGGGGTGGTTCCGGTGGTGGTCTAATTGGGCCAAGCGTTGCTACCCAATCAAGATAATATAGTATTTCATGGAGGAACCCACCAAAAATTTTTCTTGTATAACCCACGAAAATGTATGTGTGATCATTTTTTAAAATTTCCACCCCATCAAATTTCCAAATTTCATAATAATTTTCAGAGTCAATTGTGTCAACCTCCTTGTCCCAAAATGGAGTGTGAAAAGATGAAATGATTGACTTGGACGTGGGAATTATGGGTGCGGGAACGAATACCGACTCAGGGAAGAAGCTCAAATCAAGTAAGGGCTCAGGAGTCGGGCTAAGTTCAGGAAGTGGGTCCAAATCAATAAGTTTAAGCTCAAATCCACAATCATCTTCCCACACTGGCATGTGACTCAATGTTGGTGATTCAAGTTCAGGAATGATAGGTGTGGGAATCAAAACTGACTCTAAAAGATTACCTAAGTCGGGTAACAAAACAGGAGTCAATAATGATTCGGGAATTTGAACTTGATCACAGATTTGAGAATCTAGGTCACATATCTCATTGGGTTCAATGTTATAAAAATCAGAACTTGCCAATTTATCCATGGGACTTTCAAAATTGCACAATTGGTCAAGTTCAATATGATCATCAATTATGGGTGACTCAATTTCATGATGAATTGGAACAGGATCCAATGTTGACTCGGGAAAAGTAAAATCAGGTGGCGATACCGGAGTCATTATTGAATCAGGAAGTAAAATTGAATCATCAAGTGGGAGATCATGATCATATTCATGTTCAAGTTCTATTTCAG
The DNA here is from genome assembly GCA_038442645.1 of Agave tequilana. Taxonomy (NCBI): domain Eukaryota; kingdom Viridiplantae; phylum Streptophyta; class Magnoliopsida; order Asparagales; family Asparagaceae; genus Agave; species Agave tequilana. Next base: position 45,011 of record JAVJIF010018967.1, read on the forward strand.
GAAAGGAAAAACTTGCCAAATTATCAACAATTGGAGTTTCAGCAAGTTCAAATGATGGCACTGAAGTAGAATCTTGTTGTCCAAAGCAACTTGGTTCGTCGGCTCTACGAGAGTGGTCAATGATATCAGAAATGGCCGAACGGTGAGAACGTAAAGATTGAACCATCATATCTATATCACGATCACGGGCTAATCTAGCCTGAGTCATGGCTGCAAGCATCCCTTCATAGTTGATAGGTGCATCGTGTTGTGATTGGACTTGAAAGGGTGAAGTGTAATCGTGATGAAATTGTGAGTCGGTGGACTCACGCATAATCATTTCTCCGATTGATGGTAATTGTTGCTTGGACTCATGCATACTTATCATTTCCCCGATAGATGGTAGTCTATTCTGACAGGGTGGATCTAAGTATGACTCATTGAAAGAATGTGGACTGGGTGGAGACTGAGGACAAGTCAGTTAAAATTGGACTCGGGGGACTCGAAACCCCATGAACTCTGTGACGAGTTGAAAGTATGAAAATCATGGTCATAAGATGGGGGGTATGGGTTATAATTATTCGGATAAGACCATTCCGGCACACTAGATTGGTCAAAGTTATGATATGCCGGGTTGGTAATATCCGAAAAATAGTTAGGTGTGTAATATGGATTAAAGTTGGAAAAATTATTATTATATGCCATATCACACCAACACAAACAAACAAATAAACAAACAAAAGAAAAAAAATTCTATCCTAAGTTAGGGTAGACCTATGACCTAGACGACTCCTAACTGGTTAGACTGTCCATGGGAGGTCGGGTGCAGACTTTGACCACGAGTTAATCAGCCAGGTCAAGGCAAGAGTGGTGGGAGGTTTTCCGTCAAAGACGTTCCTTAATTAAATAACCACCAATCTTCGGGCTTTCGGCCCTCAATCCCTTTCCTAGACACTGATTTGGCAAGAGTCAACTTCCAGCACTGTTCCCCTTAGGATAATCTCCTATTGAGTCCGAGATGTCCCTAGGGCCAACGTCTACTCTTTTTTAGTTAGGCTTGGTTAGTGAGTGCTTGGGATATGATTTTTGGGCTAAGGAAGGGTGATGAAATCCCCACCTTATCTTGTTAATGGGTTATGCCCTTAAGATGAATTAGTGCAAGTGTACAAGATAAATAGATAGAATTCACTCAAAGCAGATAATCAACCAAGAGATGAGTCCTATTCTACATGCAATGCGTACGTACCTTGCTCCTCCAGCACTCTTCAACAGTAAATAAAAATAATTGAAAAGACACGTGCCTAATATGCAAACGTCTAATCAATTTTTATTTTTAACAACCAATAACTTACTGTTGAATTATTAGCAATTTACAGGTATATCACAGAACAAAATAAACAGAGCAGTAAACAGAATTTACAATTTGCAGCAACCTGCAAAAATATCAATCAGTAGTTCTCTACTGTTGCCGCGTTTCCGCGGCTCTGGCCGCGGATCCGCGGCAAAACAGTAGGTTCTGGTGCTCTGCCTTCGAGGGCAGAGACACAGAATAGCAATATGTCCACTGCTGCTACTATGTTTCTGTTTCCTGTTCTCCAAACCTGCAAACAGAAAAGAATAAAGAATTAGTTAAAAATTAAAATTTTGTTTTAGAGATAAACTTACCGTCCCTCCCCGGCAACGGCGCCAATTTGTTGACTGAGATTTCCTGCACACAAAATGTAGTATTTTAGTTTTAAGAATAGGATGTGCAAGTTCTCAATTCTAATCCGCTGTAGCAAGGCTATGCGGGTCGTGATCCTCAGGGAGGGACTGCGATGGAAGCGTTAAGCAAGTTTCTCTAAAGTTTTTATTTTTATTAGTTAAATTAGAAAGGAAGTGGTATTTACAATGGGTCGGCAAATAAAGAATTGGGAGAAGTTGTGACTTAATCTACAAAAAGAAAAGAAAGAAAAAGAAAACTTACCTCTTCAGTCTGCTTACCGTTTGAACCGTTGCGATGATTTACCTTTTCTTGGAAGGCGTACAAGTATGGCGTATAGGATCGTCCGCCTTCCTAACTATGAAATAAAAGCAACTTTGAAGACTTGTTCATCGCCATAGGCCATCAAGGGCTCTTCCTCGGCTAGGTATTCTCGAAGCAGTTGGTTCTCATGGTGGGCAAGACATTAGAGAACAAATAGAAGGAAGTAAGTACTGAGGTACACAAGATTAAATAAGAAGAAAAGAAAATAAAACAATACAAAAATAAAAGCAAACCTCGATTTGATTATTAAACAATGGTGGAAAAATCGAACTTACACCGACTGTCACCATCAGTACAAGTAGATCCCTTCCTCCATGAATACATCATCTCCTCTCAGTTTTTACAAAAAGAAAATAGAAATTTACAATGGGGGAAATAAAATCTAACCTAGAAGAAGAAAAACCTAAAAACCCTAGCTTTTGGCCCTCTGCTGGACACTGGACGACCCTGTACGTTGCACTGCAGGGGGTATTTATAGGTGCAGAAGAGAGAAGAGTCCCGGATAAAGCAGCCCACAAAAATTGGTCCAGAGATAAGCTCGGATTGCCTCAATTCTGCGGCTTTTGCCGCAGATTTGCGGCACTTTAGTGGCTTCTGGCCACGCGCTTTGGCGCGTGGCCTCTCCTGGTCCGTCCATCTGGGCGCCTGCTTCTGGAAGTATGATCCTGGCTCTTAATATTGGGATATGGATATAACTTAGAAATCAAGTTATCTAGATTTTGTATTCTCCCAATCTCTTTTAAACGAATTTCCTTCTCATCTTTGGCTTTTATGCTCATCCTGCAAGAGTTTAGAGTTGGGTAGAATTCTATCCTTCCCTCATCTTTAATAATTGCAACTTTAGCCCTTGTATATTTGCACTTTGACAGTCTGATATTTGCACTTTGACTCTTGGGCTTCAAACATGGGATTGGATCTGGGCTTTTGGGCTCTTTAAGCTTTATTTCTTATTAAAATAATAATTCGAGGCCTGCACACATTAAATAACGAAATATTAATAAATGTGCATTATAATATGAATAAATGTGCAAATGTGATGGTATATATGATGACAATTATGCATTTTTCACTACCTATCACTCTTGTTGAGTAATTTGAAGAGCGAGTCGACATGTTCATCCTTGAAGAAATACTGCTTGCTGGCGCGTGGTTGGCTTGAAGAGCCACTTCCCTTGACCGGTTGAGGTTTGACGGGAGATTTGGTCCCTGTCGCCAAGTTATCCTTCCTTTTCGCTTGGAGGGGTGTGTCTGGCGCACGCTTTGTTGACCTCTCATGTCGGGTTTGTTTTCCTCTGCCCTGACCCGGGCGATAATTTCTTCAGCCTGTTCACCTTATTGGATCAGCTGCTTTTAGGTGCGGCTTTCGGCGACTCCTATTTGGGCAAGGAGTGAGTTTTGTAGATTATGGCGGCATGTTTCCACCAGGGTGACCTGGGTCATCCCGCTCGGACATTGGAGTGCCACGTTCCGAAATCTTTCTACGAAAGACTTAACGGACTCTCCCTTTCGCTGCTTGGTGGCTAAAAGGGTAGGCATGTTGACCTCCGAGTCATCTTCAAAGAAGCGCGTTAGGAAGAGCTTCTCCAAATCATCCCAATTCTTAATGGAGCCTTCTGGGAGCTTCATGGACCATTCAAAGGCGAGCCCTTTTAAGGTGCCGATGAACAAACGCGCCAGGATGGCATCGTTATCTACCACATCCCTGTTTGAGATTTAAAGTAGTAGATATGTTGGTTCGGTGAACCTTTCCCATCAAATGCTTGGAGGGTCGGAGCCTTGAACTTGGGAGGGTATGGAACAAGGTCCCACTCGGTCGGATATGGTCGGACCACCCCTGCTTCTTGCAAGCCTTTTCGGTTGGCAAGGGCCTCCAAACGTTGCTCCAATTGATTCATTCTTCTAGAATGAATCTTTTCCAGGTCTCGGTCGTCTTTTCCTTGCGACGAGGATTTGGACGAACCAGAGGTAGGTTGCTCTTTCTCTTCTATACGTACGGAAGATGAGCTTTCTCCCTCTTTTCGTTTGCCTTTAGACTTTTTAGAGGAGGTTTTGTCGGTTGACTTCCTCTTGTCTTCAAGCAACTGTGCCAGCATCTGCTTGAGGGAATCGATGGATTCTTGTTGAGCACGAATCATCTCTTATTGTTTCCTCTGGATCTGGGCTTGCTGCTCCAAGCGCCTGGCGGTCTCCTCAAGAGTGCTAGTCATGTATATAAAGGCCTCTTTCTCTATAGAAGAGTTTGAAGCCTGTGGCTCTGCAATAGCGGAATGCGAGTCATTCACCTCAATGCCCTGGGCTAGAGCATTGTAGTCAATCGAGGGATTGCCCCGGTCCGGGTGCGAGTGTGTCGGTACACTCCTTCCGGTTCTGTGTCAGACTCATCATCGGAACTGATTGCAGGTTGTTTTCCCCTGCTCCTGCTCGCCATATTTGCAGTGAGCTCGGGATATTCAGTGTCAGAGAAGACCCTCCTCCTGTGGGAATGACTTCTTTTAGCTGATCGGGGAATCAGGGTCAGCTGTCTAAATAGAGACTGCTGGTTTGCACCTGAACTGCAACGACAATCATAGAGCATCGTGATAAGCCGTTCGCAGCAACATGGCGAAGTGATTTGATTAGCACTTCTTTTCTTCGTCAAATAATCTCTCAGATCCGTGGGAGGAGGATCAAAGAGATTAGCCTCGTAATGCCGAGGGCGGGAGGCATCCTTGCTCTGTACATCTAGGACGCGGGGATCAGAGACGCTATTCTCGCGTCGTGGCTTCAGGACGCGCGTCTGGCGTCTCTGCTGAGAAGAGACATGGCTATCGCATTGCTGATTATTGCGTCGGGGCAGAGACGCTTGAGAGATGCAGGGCTGCTGGGCCCCACGCCTAGAGGCGTGTGCCTCTTGTACTCGACAAGGCGTGCGAGTTTTGCCTTGGCGTCTGGGAAGTGGGGCTTCAGAGGAGCCAACTTGGTGAACCTCACGTTTGGGCTGCCAAACGCGGATTTCGCGTGCCGATGTGGTGCGGCAGAGGCGCCGGTTTGAACCTTGCGTCCTGCCTCAGTTGGACGATCAGTTATTCCAACTTGCAGTTGACGCGCATGCCTCCTCTGTCGGTTCTCAGCGTTCTGGTTACGTCGTGGGGGTCGAGAGAAACCAACGACGGCCTGGTGCTGAGGAAGAGGATGGATTGGCTGGACACCAGAGAACTTGACCACGCGGGTCTCCTGAGAGACGTTGGCGCGGGTGTCAGGCATGGCGTGATTGGCCACAACATCCCTCATAGCAGCTGCCTCTGAGAGAGGCTCAGAGCGGATTTCGGGGCAAGTCCCCGTAGAGACCCTGCGGTAGGCGCGGGCCTTTGGGCTCTTGGAGCCAGAAGAGAGGAACTCTTCATACTTTGCCTGGTCGAATTCTACGACGAGCGATTCGACCATTTTCCCCTTGTAGAGGACGTCACCTTGCGCCACAACTTGTTCGTCAGTAACGAAAGTAGTCCCCAGCGGAGTCGCCATCTCTTGTTTGGTACGGAGTAGAAAATTCGCGTAAACTTTCCTTGAATCAATTGAAAAGTTACAACAAACTTATACTCTGACTACAAAGGAGGGAAGATGTTGAGTCTTGAATCTCCCCTTTATTTAGTACAGGGTTCTTCAGGTGACGATGGAAAGTGAATCTTGTTTTCTGTTGACTGGGTGATCATCAGGAACTTTTGGGGATCTTCTCTTCGGATGGCGGACGGAGTAACACAGCTCTGTCGACTAAGAATCTTAAAGAGATTGTAGGCAAAGATTGACTTGTACGCAGCAAGTTACTTGAAGAGTTGGACTCTCTTTCCTTCTCTGTGGAAGCTCTCAAGTCAAGCTCTTCTCCTTGATTTCTCTGATCTCCAATTGACCGACCCCTTCTCCATAGCAACGGGGCTATTTATAGAGGTTTCAGCGGTGAACGTGCTCCCTAAAAACGCTCCACAATGGGGGTTAACTACCTTATTATATGGGTGGTGATTGACCCCATAACGAGGGAAGTTATAACTGAGACGCGGGTTTCGACCCTCGCGTCTTGGCGCTGCAGTGTTGGCTGAGACGCGGGCTTCGACCCTCGCGCCTTGGTGCTGCAGTGCTGGCTATGACGCGGGTGTCGACCTGCGCGCCTTGGTGCTGCAGTGTTGGCTGAGACGCGGGCTTCGACCCTCGCGCCTTGGTGCTACAGTGCTGACTGTGACGCGGGTGTCGACCTACGAGCCTTGGTGTTGCAGTGCTGTTGAGACGCGGGTTTCGACCCTCGCGCCTTGGTGCTGCAGTGCTGGCTATGACGCGGATGTCGACCTGCGCGCCTTGGTGCTGCAGTGCTAGCTGAGACGCGGGTTTCGACCTGCGCGCCTTGGTGCTGCAGTGCTGGCTTGGTGCTGCAGTGCTGGCTGAGACGCGGGTTTCGACCTGCGCGCCTTGGTGCTGCAGTGCTGGCTGAGACGCTGGTTTCGACCCTCGCGCCTTGGTGCCGCAGTGCTGCTGAGACGCGGGTTTCGACCTTCGCGTCTTGGCGCTGCAGTGGTGGCCATGATTAGCCCTGCGTCTGGAGCTTAGAACTCTGCTTTTTGGTGACTTGTCTTCTAGTAAACTTTAGATAGCCCACAGGCGCGACTTTGGCCTAGTTGAAGAGGTGCGATCTTTGGAGGGACGCGGTTTTCTGTTGAACACGAATCCGTATTGTGGGCGCGTTGTCACACGTCCGGCAGAATTGAAGGGACATCTTTCCTTTGGCGCGCGAATTTTGCGCTGCATTTAATATGCACGCCACGCGTCAGATGGGGATTAGGCCTCGAGCCAAGCGCCGCGTTTCTCTGGGATTTCTGTGCCTATAAAAGACAACAGTCTTTCAAGAGTTATCATTAGAGTCTTCTTCTTCGCTGAGTTCTTTTAGGGTTAAGAAAAAACTCAAAGCTTTTTTCCATTTTCACCACCTTCAATAGTGATTTCACGGTCGAAATGGCACCCAAGACCAAACCCGCTTCTTCATCTTCGAGCGCTGTCGCTCCAGAGATTCAAATGGGTGGTTCTTCCATGCAGGAGGCCCCTATTTCAGGTAGTAAAACCATCTGATTTGGTTTCCGCCATTGAAGGGGCTTATAGAGTTCTTTCAAATCTTAAGTCCCTTTTGAACGTGAACCGCCAATGCGGGCTTATGCCCGTATTTCATCTTCAGGCGCGGTTCTCGAATTGATAGACAAGACGCATGTTTGACGACCTCTGCATCTTTTCTTTATCAACTTGAGTCCATATCTGCTTGTTGAACGCAGGGCCTCATTGAGCCTTGCATTTCAGACTCAACGCTCAGAATATTTCTAAGTGTGGGGAGTTCAGATGCAGACTTCTTACAATTCTTGCGTCTTGTAAGATCAGACGCAAGTTTTAATGAATCTCGCGTCTAAGTCCGATATTAGAAATTTTTCTAAGTCGTGGATTTTGAAGTGCGGGCTTCATGCTAGCCTCGCGTTCTTTGAGTCTGGACGCAGATTTTGATGATCTCTGCGTCTGGATTCATTCCTGCGTTTGAGTTTCAAACACTTAGCCATTTTCATTCAGATTTCTGATTAATGTGTTGTTCTCTTTGCATTACGATACTCCTCCAACCCTTTATCCAAAAAGTGCTATTTGGGCACGTAGGTGGCGCTGATCATAATCTAACCTTCGTGCTTCAAAGAACTGCTCCTGTGACTACTGTAAGTTGAAGGAGCGAAAGGAGAGGATCTCTAAGGCCAGTATGGTGACCCTCCGAGAGATTAACTCTGATGGACTGTTTGAGATGGATTCTCGCACTCCATTACAGAAGCCTGTCTTCTTCTTTAGTGACGACATTGACGAGGAAGATAGGATTTTGCACGACGGAAATTATAAGTGGCTCCGTCAGATAGGGGATAGGAGGTTTTTTCTTCCCAATATGGAGAGGATGTATCCCCTATCTTATCTTCAGCATAGGTCTGTTCACCGTGCGATGGACTGGGATCTTTCCCGATTTGTCTCCGGTGTCTCTCTTGGCAGACCAGGTGCCAAAAAAATACACTCTGCCGGCCATGAGAAAGAGGTCTTTGGTTTATTCCCCGGATTGGTCAGGTCTGAATATCCGAGAGGGGAACCCCTCAACTTGGCACCACCTTCATCATTCCTAAACTTAACTTCTATTTAAAAATTTGTTATCAATCAAAGTAAGGAGTCAAATTGTACTTCTCATCAAGTCTATTACTTTACCCTAAGTCATATGCACCTTGTGACCATGAAAATTTGACTAAGGGTTCATTAACTCTAATTCTTATGCCTTATATATATATATATATATATATATATATATATATATATATATTTGTGGTATTATTCCTTAGTTCTATTAGGCTTTCTAATCTGCCCATGTAACTGTTGGCCCAAAGGCCTTCCACCCTAGTTTTGATGATGATTAACTCATGTAGTTATGTTTACTAATAATCTTGTGTTGTTTAAGTTTCAGATCATTAACCAAGATATTAGTTGGTGTTTAGCTTCAACAAGGTGTTTGAAGCTTCACAAGTGATTCCATGGCTCACCTTCAAGATCACACATTGCCTAGCCCATGGATGTAGTTTTGGAGCAAGTCAACTTGAAGATGAAAATCATCAAGAAGACTTAGGTATCCTATTTTAGTTTAGATAGTGTGTTTAGATCCATTTGTAAAGCTTAGTATAGTTGATATGCTCAAGTGCACATTACACACACGTTTTATGTTTTGGATTTGGTTTTCATGAATAGTAGATCAAAACAAGTTTAAATAGTTCTTATGTATATTAGATATGTTCTAGATATACATACATGCTTAACTTCTTATACAAACTTATTTTGACTATCCTATTCATGTTTTGAAAAAATCTAAGTTTGATAAAATACAGGTTTTTGTTTTGATAAAATTTGCAAGACTCAAAAATGAATTGATATGATTGATATATGTCTTGAAATTTTTTCACTTGTTTGTGGTTCAATATAAAATGTTAAAACAAGTTTTATAGAATTTTTAGGAAAGATAAAAGATTTTTCAAAAATTTTTAACATGTGTTTCTGACCCAGGTTTGTGCTGACAAGCCAGGTCGGTCGACCGTATGGGTCGACCGCACCAAGGGCCGGTCGACCCGTGAGGTCGACCGACGTGCACAGACTTGTGCACGTCTGGCAGACACAAGCTCGGTCGACTGTCCGGGTCGACCGGGTCTGAGAGCTCTGCTCTCTGTTTGTTTGGGTCGACCGGCGGTCGACCGGGTTGACCCAACGGTCACATTTCTGACCGTTGGCGGTCGGCCGGCCGGCCGACCGGTAGCCTGTCAGGCTGCCACATCAGCCTAACGGCTAGTTTTCTGATGGGCCTATATAAACCCCATTTCTTTGGGATTTTGAAAAAGATTTTTAGAGCTAATCTTTCCCTACTCTCTGGTTTTAAAAAAGAATTTTTAAAAGAGTTTTAAAGCCTAAAAGATTTCATCTTTTTGTTTTCAAGGGTTTTGGAAAATCAAAGAAAACTAGGTTTTTGGGATATTGATTTGGTCTTTTATTTCTATCATCTACAAGAGATTTCTCAAATAGTTTTTCTTTGTTGCTTGTTTCTAAAACACACCTTGATTCCACACTTGAGCTATCTTCTATCCTAATCTATTTAGGATCTTTGTTTTGTGGAAAAGAGAAAAAGAGAAGTGTTTGAAGTTAAGCCTCCAAGTTGTGAACCCTCCTTATTTGTGTATCCCTCTTTGGTAGAGGTTGATCGGAGTGGTATTGGTTTGGATCCCTCTTTGGTAGAGGTTGATGTTTTGTATTGGCTACGGGCCTTATCCCTCTTCGGTAGAGGTGGATTGTGGTTGTATAGCCTCGGTGGCTTTGTAAGGTTGAGAGAGGAGTTCGGTACTCCTATAGTGGATTGGAAATCCTACACGGTGGTGTAGGCGGGGATGTAAAGCTAGGGGCTCGAACCTCGAAACATATCTTGGCCTTTGCGTTTGATCCATTGTCTCTCAACCCTCTCTCTCTCTCTTTTATTTGTGCAAAGCATCATTCTTATTGCCATATCATTCATATCATATTGCTTGTGTTGCCTTGCATCTTTCATATTATTGTATATCCATTATATACTTGGCTTGCTTGTGCGTGTGCCTCACTTGTACTTAACCACAAGAGCTTCACATAGCACCTCAACCCATATCTAGGGGAATCAAGAGGAGTTAGTCCAGAGCCCTTCACGGGGAATTCGGCTACACTTGTGTGTTGTATTAAGTGTGTTGCAAGAATTGTTTTAAGCTTCCGCATTTAGCGCATTTAGTTCACTAGATTAGCACTTACACCTATTCACCCCCCTCTAGGTGTTTTTCAATTGGTATCAGAGCTAGTGCTCCTGATATTAGGCTTAACATCCTAGGAGTGAGATCCATTTGGTTGCTAATCTATTGTTTGCATTTGCTTGTTTGCACACTCATATAGTTTGCCATGGACTTCATGACCCCACCTAGCTTTGTTCCTTCCAACATTGTTGTTTGGAAGTATAGGATGTCCATGTACCTAAAGACCCTAGGTTTGCATGTTTTACTTGCCGCTACCAAGAGATGTTATCTTGGTGACCGCAAGCATATAGGGGAAAATGCACAATCCCTTGAGGCCATTAGAAGCACATTAAATAAAGAATATCTTATGCTTGCTTCTAACTTTGATTCCGCATTTGCAGTGTGAAATTTGTTGACAACCACCACCACCTTCAAGCTTCAATTGCCAAATCAACCGGAGGAGTCTAGTGGAGAATCCGACTCTCAATGCTTAATGGTCCAAGGAAATGACTCCCTTGAGGTACATTCGGAATCTCAACTAGATAATGATGATTGTGCTAGTTCTTCAAATGATTATGTTGATCCCCATGCTTTGAATGAAGAACTATCTATTGCTTGTGAAAAATTGATTGAAAAATATAACTTGTTGAAAAAGAAAAGTCTAGGCCTTAACAATGATAATAAAAATTTGATTGCTAGACTTGATGGTGTTTTTGCAAGAAAAGGAGGAGATTTCTAATGAAAGGGATTCATTAAAGTCTCAACTTGATCTTGCACTTAAAGAAAATGAGTTTTTGAAAAACAATAATGATTGTGAAACTCTTTTGAAGAAAAATGAAAATTTGTCTTCAAAAGTTGATTTTGTTTTAAAAGAAAATAATTCTTTAAAAGAGAAATTGATTTCATCTCAAAAATTAGAAATTTGTTTAAAGAAAAATAACTCTTTGCCAAATAAGATTGATGCACATGTTTGCCATGCTAGGGTAGTTTCACCTAGATCACCCCTTGCATGCACTTCTTCTTCTAAGATTAATGATGATATTTATTTGTTGAAGAAGAAGTGGATTGTTGGGCTCCACTATGAGCCAATGTGCCATGAACCACTCACGTTTGGAAATCTTGGTTCGAAAGAAACAAGTTCCATCCTTTATGCATGCACACCCTCCCGGCATACACATGCTCCTCACGGACACACCCATCACATGTATGCTCATGTGTACACTTGTACACATTGTGAACGTTTGGGCCACCTTGCTAAATTTTGCTATGATAGAATACATACTTCAAATATAGTAAATAAATTTGTTTGGGTTAGAGAAGGTACTAACCCCCATGGACCCAAGAAGATAAGGCTACCAAAGACCACCCCTCCTTTGTTTAATGTAGGTGTGGGCTCTCACATGACGTGAGAGTAGCCGTACCTTGGTGTGGATGCGTTCCGAGCTTCATGAAAATTTTTGGATGCATCACTTTCAGGGAAGATTTGGTGGAGATGACCACCTTGTTTGGAGACAAGGAAAGTTGCCTTCTAGGTTTTGGTAACGATTCCTAACTCCTTATGTTTACATGCCTTCCATGTTTATCTTTCATAGCATGTTTTTGATGTTTAGTGATTAGTATGAAAATGCCATGCTTATTAGATTAGTGATATACATGTTTAGTTATTTTGAGACACCCATGTTTAATATGGATAAATTCTTTTGTGTTCTCACTATATGGTTGCTATTGCGTATATCATATTTCTAATAACATGTGGATATTCATAATAATCATGTTTTTACTTATCATGTTGATTTTATATTGTGTTTTGATGCTTCATGTTAAGATTACTTGTTTAGATGTTAGTTTTCACTAAAACTAGGTATATACTTATGCATATAGTGGGCCACAAATAAATCTATATATGTTTGAGCTTGAATGCTTATTTGAACCCATTAGATGTGCTAGTATGGTCTAGTTTTGATGATTCATACATTTTAAACTTGTATTCCTATTCTTGAATTATTTTATGTGTATGAGTTTTCATTTCATGTATATGTTTATTTTGCCAAACTTTAAGATATACATGCATACCCCTTGAGTCATTTGCTTTTCATGCAAATCTTCATTATAGACTCAAATTGTGTTTAGGGATATGTATGTATACTTCATGTTTGACAAAACATACATATGCCTTGATATGAAAATTTTGTTTTAATGAAAATTTAGCTTTTCATGTTTTCATGTATTTTTGTTTGACTTCATGTATATGTCTACTTTATCCAAATTATCATATATACATAGACATCCTTTTTGAGCCACGTGCCTTCATGCATATATTTTTGTGGACTCTTTGTGTTTGGATATGTATGTATACTTTAATTTGTATAAGACATACATATGCCTTGAAGATTAAATAAGTTTTGATGATTTTTTTGTTTTCATGTTTAAGGATTAATTGAGCTTAATTGAATATTTTCATGATTATATGATCTTCACATTGTACTTGTACACTCACATTTATTGCTTGCTCATGTTTTTTTTCATGAGTCATAATTATGCTTAATTGGATTAGAGTGTTGATTTTCATGTGGATTTCTTATTTCATGAAAACTATTTTGTTTTATTCCTTGCTTGAAGGATTTCGTACTAGTTAACAAAAATTCCATTTTAACTAGTTCGTATTCTTCATGTGGTAGATGTTTTCAAACAAACTTTAATTTTCAAATCCATTTTTGAAAACCCCTACCTTCCATGGGAGGTTGGATGGGAGATCATGTTCATGTATGCTTTAAAATGAAAATCATTTAAAACTTGAACCATGATTGGGTGGTAGATAATATGATGTATACACTTGATCTTATTGTTATTTCAATTGGTATCATTGAATTCTTTCAATTGGTATCAATCTTGACCTATCTTGTATACTCATATATGTTTTGTATGTATGTATGCTTTAAATTCCAAGATATCAATTTCAATTGGTATCTATTTTCCATACATATATATGTTTGTGTTTATGCTAAGCTTGAGCTTCAATTTTGTTTCAATTGATTACTTCTAAATTGGTATTAAGCCTATACATTATTTTAGTTTGTATTTCATAAAGGGGGAGAAAATTTGATTTTGTCTTTCAATTGGTATTTGTACTCCCATACTTTATGATTGAAAATTCGAATTTGGTATCATATGTTCAAAATGAAAAATATTTACAATTGGTATCAAAATTTTTGTTTAGACATTCAAAATTTATTATGTTTAATTTCAATTGGTATCAAGATTTTCATGTGTTTTGCTTAAAAATGGTATCAATATTTTCTTTGTTTTTTGTTTCCTTTCAATTGGTATCAATATGCTATTCTTTGACATATTTTCAATTGATATCTAAATTGATTGTCACCCCTATTTGGTTTTGTTTTTGTTTTAGACAAAAAGGGGGAAAACATTATTTTTTATTGACCCTTTGTTGATTCATTGTTTCGAACAAAGGGGGAGAAATTTTTTTTTTTGATTTTGTTTTGATTGTTTACCCCTTTGTTGATGATTGACAAAGGGGGGAGAAAGATTTTGAGTTTGATCATGTTTTATATATGCATAGTTATGTTTTTGCATATATTAAGTGTAATTTAGTTTAATTTTAATTGGTATCTAGAGCATGTTTTGTTTTTGAACATTGCATTGGTATTTAGAACCTTTTTATTGTTTATGCATATTTATGCATTCTTGTTTAAGAGCCTTCATTGCATATTATTATGTTTATTTGCTTATGCATGAGTTAAGGGGAGCTTCTTTGAAGCTTAACTTTAATCTATGCATATATAACTCCATGAGTTTTGTCATCATCAAAAAGGGGGAGATTGTTGGCCCAAGGCCTTCCACCCTAGTTTTGACGATGATTAACTCATGTAGTTATGTTTACTAATAATCTTGTGTTGTTTAAGTTTCAGATCATTAACCAAGATATTAGTTGGTGTTTAGCTTCAACAAGGTGTTTGGAAGCTTCACAAGTGATTCCAGGGCTCAACCTTCAAGATCACACATTGCCTAGCCCATGGGTGGAGTTTTGGAGCAAGTCAACTTGAAGATGAAGATCATCAAGAAGACTTAGGTATCCTATTTTAGTTTAGATAGTGTGTTTAGATCCATTTGTAAAGCTTAGTATAGTTGATATGCTCAAGTGCACATAACACACACGTTTTATGTTTTGGATTTGGTTTTCATGAATAGTAGATCAAAACAAGTTTAAATAGTTCTTATGTATATTAGATATGTTCTAGATATACATACATGCTTAACTTCTTATACAAACTTATTGACTATCCTATTCATGTTTTGGAAAATCTAAGTTTGATAAATACAGGTTTTTGTTTTGATAAAATTTGCAAGACTCAAAAATGAATTGATATGATTGATATATGTCTTGAAATTTTTATCACTTGTTTGTGGTTCAATATAAAATGTTAAAACAAGTTTTATAGAATTTTCAGGAAAGATAAAAGATTTATTAAAAATATTTTAACATGTGTTTCTGACCTAGGTTTGTGCTGACAGGCCAGGTCGGTCGACCGTATGGGTCGACCGCACCAAGGGCCGGTCGACCCGTGAGGTCGACCGACGTGCACAGACTTGTGCACGTTTGGCAGACACAAGCTCGGTCGACTGTCCGGGTCGACCGGGTCTGAGAGCTCTGCTCTCTGTTTGTTTGGGTCGACCGGCGGTCGACCGGGTTGACCCAACGGTCACATTTCTGACCGTTGGCGGTCGGCCGGGCCGGCCGACCGGTAGCCTGTCAGGCTGCCACATCAGCCTAACGGCTAGTTTTCTGATGGGCCTATATAAACCCCATTTCTTTGGGATTTTGAAAAAGATTTTTAGAGCTAATTTTCCCTACTCTCTGGTTTTAAAAAGAAGTTTTTAAAAGAGTTTTAAAGCCTAAAAGATTTCATCTTTTTATTTTTCAAGGGTTTTGGAAATCAAAGAAAACTAGGTTTTTGGGATATTGATTTGGTCTTTTATTTCTATCATCTACAAGAGATTTCTCAAGTAGTTTTTCTTTGTTACTTGTTTCCAAAAACACCTTGATTCCACACTTGAGCTATCTTCTATCCTAATCTATTTAGGATCTTTGTTTTGTGGAAAAGAGAAAAAGAGAAGTGTTTGAGGTTAAGCCTCCAAAGTTGTAAACCCTCCTTATTTGTGTGTCCCTCTTTGGTAGAGGTTGATCGGAGTGGTATTGGTTTAGATCCCTCTTTGGTAGAGGTGATTGTGTTTGTATTGGCTACGGGCCTTATCCCTCTTCCCTCTTCGGTAGAGGTGTTTGAGGTTATATGGCCTCGGTGGCTTTGTAAGGTTGAGAGATGAGTTCAGTACTCCTATAGTGGATTGGAAATCCTACACGGTGGTGTAGGCGGGGATGTAAAGCTAGGGGCTCGAACCTCGAACATATCTTGGCCTTTGCGTTTGATCCATTGTCTCTCAACCCTCCCTCTCTCTTTTATTTGTGCAAAGCATCATTCTTATTGCCATATCATTCATATCATATTGCTTGTGTTGCCTTGCATCTTTCATATTATTGTATATCCATTATATGCTTGGCTTGCTTGTGTGTGTGCCTCACTTGTACTTAACCACAAGAGCTTCACATAGCACCTCAACCCATATCTAGGAGAATCAAGAGGAGTTAGTCCAGAGCCCTTCACGGGGAATTCGGCTACACTTGTGTGTTGTATTAAGTGTGTTGCAAGAATTGTTTTAAGCTTCCGCATTTAGCGCATTTAGTTCACTAGATTAGCACTTACATCTATTCACCCCCCCTCTAGGTGTTTTTCAGTAACGAGCATTTAATCGATGACTCCAAACCAAATGGTCTTAGGATACCGGGTGAGAAAACACCCCAAGGACTTAAAACTCGAGCAAACAAGGCCACAAAACTAAGGATTTTACTATATGAACCACTTTTAGGAGTGAATACTTATGCTTTATTAGGCACAAATACCCAGTTTAATCAGATGATTTTTTTTATATTTTTTTCTCAAACTTATCTAATCATTTTTCGCATAATACCAAGGCTTACTTAGGCCAAAGCACCTAGCTAATCAATAATTAGATTTGTTCATCTTTCATAAATATATATTTTCTCTTTTTTCTTTTTTTATAAGGCATAAGAATCTTCGTTTTTTGAACCCTAAGTGTGTAAGTGTATGAAGTGTGCATATTTCAGTAAGGTAAAGATCAAGACTAAATTACTTTGACAAATTATCTTCCTAACTCTAAAAATCAAACAAATAATCTTATTTTGACCAAGTTCAAGAAATACTAATTTTGATTTTCCTATTCCTTAAAATTGACTTAATTTCTTACAAAAAATATGTCAAAATATTGTTTCTATTTTCAAAAAGTTTTTAAAAGTAAAGAAAATGTTAATTTTTTTTTAAAAAGAAAAACCTAAGTTATGTTAGAACCCTCCCCCACACCTATCTCATGAATTGTCCTCAATGTATGAATTAATGCATAGATGCATGAAAAAGAAGACAGGGAAGGAAAATACTACCTTAAGGTGGTGGTTCCGGTGGTGGTCTGATTGGTCCACGAAATGCGGCCCAATCGAATTTGCATGGAGTTCGGAGGAACCCACCAGAAATCTCTCTAATATAACCCACTAAAATGATGTATACAGAAGGATTTTTATTAAAATTTGACCCCATCTAATTTTCGAATTCCATAATTAATTTCGGAGTCAATTTTGTCAACCGCCTTGGCCCAAAATGGAGTGTGAAAAGATAGAATGATTGACTTGGACTCAGGAAGTACTGGAACAAATACCGACTCAGGAAAGTGACTTAAGTCAAGTAAAGGTTCAGGAGTCGAGATTGGTTCAGGAAGTGGGTCTAAATCAAGAAGTTGAAACTCAAGTCCACATTCATTTTCCACAATGGAATGTGACTTAATATTGGTGATTTAAGTTCAAGAATGACAGGTGTGGGAATCAAACTGACTCTAAAATATTACTCAAATCGGGTAACAAAACAGGAGTCAATATTGATTCGGGAATTTGAACTTGATCACAAAATTGAGAATCTAGGTCACATTTCTCATTGACTTCAATTTCATAAAATGAGAACTTGCCAATTTGTCAATGAAACTTTTAAAGTATGAAATTGGTCAAGTTCAATATGCTGATCATCAAAGATCGGTGATTCAATTTCATTATGAATTGACACAGGATCCAATGTCGACTCGGAAAATAGATTGAAATCAGGTGAAGACACCGGAGTCATAATTGAATCAAGAAGTAAAATTGAATCACTAAGTTGAGATTTATGATCATATTCATTCTCAAGTTCTATTTCAGGAAAGGAATAACTTGTCAACTGTCAATATCATTTTCAAAATTTGGAGTTTTGGCAAGTTCAAATGATTATGCTGAAATGGAACCTTGTTTTCCAAAACAACATGACTCTTCAGCTCTAACAGAATGGTTAACGACATCAGAACTGGCCAAACAGTGAGAACGTAGAGTTTGGACCATCATATCAATGTCATGATTACGAGCGTTTTGAGCCGAGTCATGGCTTCAAGCATCTTTTCATAGTTGATGGTTCATCATTTTATTGCGATTGGTCTTGAAAAGATGAAGTGTTGTTTTGGAATTAGTGGTAAAATTGTGAGTCCATCAGATTTTGTGATTATTGTTTAGACTCACGCATACTCATTTCCAAAATTGATGATTTTCTATTTTGGACTGGTGGAACTGAGTATGAATCTTGAAAATATTGCGGATAAGGTGGATAAGGAGGACAAGTTGGTTGAAAATTTGACTCGGGGGAGGTGAATCCCCACTGACTCTGTGAGGAGTTGAAATTATTCTGAAAATTATGGTTATAAGATTGGAGGCATGGGTTTATATTGATTCGGATAAGACCAATCCGGCACACTAGGTTGGTTAAAGTTATGATATGCCGGGTTGGTAATATCTGAAAAAGAGGTTGGTGTGTAATATGGATTACCATTAAAATTGAAAAAATTATTGTTATAAGCCATATCACACAATAAAACACAAACAAAGGAAAAAAAACAAACAAATAAGCAAACAAAAAAGAAAAAATTCTAACCTAAGTTAGGGTAGACCTTTGACCTAGACAACTCCTAACTGTTAGACTGTCCATACGAGGTATAATGCAAACTGACCACAAGCTAATCAGCCAGGCCAGGGCAAGATTGGTGGGAGGTTATCCGTCAAAGACGTTCCTTATTAAGTAACCACCAACCTTCGGGCTTTCGGCCCTTAATCCCCTTCCTAGACACTGATTTGGCAGAAGTCAAATTCCAACACCTTTTCCCCTTAGGATAATCTCCTAATTGAGTCCGAGATGTCCCTAGGGCCAACGTCTACTCATTTTTAGTTAGGCTTGGGTTAGTGAGTGAGGAGATTGTTTGTGGGCTAAGGGAGGGTAATGACTTCCCCACCTTATCTTGTTTATAGGACAAGCCCTTAAGTCAATTTAGTGCAGTGTACAAGTATATAGAAAAAAAGTAACATTCAAGCAATATTTCATACAAGAATGAACCTTATACTAAATGCTATGCACACATACCTTGGCTCTAGCACTCTTCAACAGTAAATAGAAAATGAAATAAATAGACACGTGCCTAAATGCAAAGTCTAAATCTTTTTAGCATTTACAATCAACTTTTTACTGTTGTGTTAAAAATGTATATACAGTGAGTCAAACAAGGAGATAATGCTACAGAAATTCAGATTTTCAATTCAGCCAACCTGCAAAAATACAGGTTAGTAGTTCACTCAGTTTTACCACTGGCATGTAGCAAATCTGAGAGCTTCTGAGCTCTGCCTTCTTGAGCAGAGTCCAGGGCCACTTATATGTCCACTGCAATAGATATTCCTTATTGTTAAATCTGTACAAAAAAAAAGAAGAAAGTTAACCAAAAATGTAAACTTTTAAAGAGAGTAACTTACCGTCCCTCCCCGACAACGGCGCCAAAATTTGATTGAGCTTGGACCTGCACACAAGAATACAGAATTTTAGAACTTTTAAAACAGTAGTGCAAGGTGCTCAATTGTACCGCTATAGCAAGTGGCTATGCGGGTCGTGATCCACAGGAGGACTAGAAATGGAAGCTTTTTTAGTTAGTCTTCTTTTAAGATACAAAGTATGATTAAAGTTCTTCTTTAGTTCTTTAAAACAAAAAAGAAAAATTGAGTTAAGTTAAATTAGGAAAAAGATGGTAGATTCAGAAGGTGGATAAAATAGAAATGGATATGTACAAAAAAATTGAAAAAGAGTGATAAAAGAAGTGGGTGTTGATGGTGTTGTGATCTAAACTAAAAAATTAAAAGAAAGAAACTAAAAGAAAACTTACCTCCTTAGGTTGATGACTTACCTGGAACCCTTGCATATTTTTCCTTGCTTCGGAGGCGTTCAACGCATAAAATATAAGATCGAGCTCAGTCCCCATTCGCATTACATCATCAAGACGAACAAGAATGAAATGATACGGAATCTTGAGGAGGAGAACATCATCATATAATATCATTGGCACTCACACAAACATGGCTATACTGATGCTTCTAGATTCACTTGAATGCTCATCATAACCAAAAGAGGAAAAATAAAAAGAAGAAGAAAACAAAAGTAAGACAAACATTAAAAAAAAAAATTACCTTTTATTGCTTTCAGAAATGATCGAAGAAAGGAGGAGGTACATCGGTGTCACTCTCAACATAAACCCCTCTCTCTCTTACTTACATGAATCTCAATCTAACCTATGCTTACAAAGAAACAAAAATTACATAAAAAGAAATAAAAACCTATACTACAAAGAATGGAAAAGTGGCTTAAAATCTATCTCTCTGCTTAGTCGTCCTCCTTGCCTTTGAGATTGCAGGTATTTATAGAAGAAATGCAGAGGTTAGAGGATTATGAAGATAGAGAAAGCTGGCTATTTCTGAATTTGAATCCTCCCTTATCTCCAAACTTGATTTGATGTGGATATTCAGTTCTGATCTGCAGTTTGTTGGCATGTTGATTACTGAATATCACTTATCAAATGACAGAATTAGAAATAATGATCAACATAAGAGTTGTAGCTCTATAAGTCCTATTTCTGGATCATCTTGAATCATCAGATTTGAGATTCAGTAGCGAAAGTTATGATTCAAATACTAAAGTATCCAGTCAGAATCTGAGTCAACTTGCTTCATCTCATCCGTTGATCTTCTCTCTATCCATTTATTTCTCTGTATTTGAAATTATCCTCGATTGATCTTTAGCTAACCAAAATGGATTTAAAGAAATCTGAATTTTATTGGTTTTCATTTAGTGTTATCTTTCTGATTTGCTCTGATCTTCAGCTGAACATTTGTCCCAATCCTTGATTTGTTCTACTAGATCTGGGATCATCCTCAGCTAACCAAATAGATCCAGTTAAATATGATTTTAACTGGTATTTTTGGTTTAATCCTCTTTCTCTTCATTATTATCTTCTACAAAACCATTTAAGACAAAAAAAATTAGCAGATTTATTACACGATAAATGTAGGAGTGTAATGAAAAGAATGCAAAAATGTGTACGATCAGCAGGGTACCGCGCGCGCCGCCCAGGTACAGTCACAGAAACGCGGCCTGGGCTGCGTTTCCGCGGCCATACGGGCGCGGTCGCGCCCGTATTTTGGGCCAAGGGTTGTCCTCCTGACCCCCTTTCCCCTGGTACCTATAAAACCCCCCCGGGTTCTGAAGATGGAGATATCCAGAGCTTTAAAAAGTGTTGTTATCTTGTTTTTAGGATTGTAGTTGCTTTTATGTTTGCTTCTTCTTTAGTTAGTTTAGCCATTAGAGTAAAGAGAGAGAAGAGAGAGAGAGTGTGTGTGTGTGTGTGTGTGTGTAAAAGTTGTATTTGAAGGTGACAAGCTTATATAGTAACTACTTCTCTTTCTTCTTTCCATCTACTTTGTGTTTTCATTTACTTCTACCTCTTTGTTTTAGTGTAACACTATTTCCCTTTACTTCTCTCTCTTGTTGTTTCTTTTACTATCATGTCAAACTAACTCATTCATTGCATTGCTAACTAACTACTAACCCACTAATATCTAACAACTTGATTGATAACCCAAATTAGTCAATAGTGTCAAACAAGCCTTGTGCAAATAAGAGCTATGACATCTTAAGACGAGGGTTCTAACTCTAACTTATCTACAAGTATTAGCTCTCTTATATTTCACACTTAACGGTTTTTTGATGATCTATAAACTTTGCTTGTCTTTGTAAGTAGAGATTTTCCTTTTAACTTTGCCGATACCATTAGTGCACTTGTGTCTTCCTTATTCTCGCCTTCTATTGGATCTTGATAAGGGAATGTCTGAGTTTTTTCCGTGTAAAGCTAAGTTAAAGGAAGAACTTTCACTCGATTTCACGTGAATAGTTTCTATGCATAAGGGTTATGATTGCCTATGATCCATCGTGAGGATACATCTTCAAGAAGTTAGATTTTAGTAGGAGCACTTAATAGAAAGTTAGCCATGCGTTTTACCACTATCAAAATCCACTTTTACAAACCAACAAACCAATTCAAACAATTCTTGAAACAATACCTGTTTTCATTTTCAAATCTTTATTTGAAATAATGAACCTTCTCTTTTCTTGAGCAACGAAGCTGCATCAAGCTTTCATCGCTCCCCCTTCTTGTGGATACGACCCGTATAGCCACTTTGCTACTACGGAAGAATCGCAAAAGTATTAACATCGACCCACACTCCTTTACTTATTTTTGTGCTTGCTTTTTGCCGATCAATTTTAGAGCCGTTGCCGGGGAGAGAATGGCTTTATTGTTCAATATTAAAGATTTTTCTTTGTTCTTGTGTGTAGAAGAAGTACCAAGGAGCTCACTATCACGGGAAGCAAAAGTGATGGCCAAAGACGTTGCACGAGGATTCATTTGCCCTCAAAAAATTCGTGTAAAAGCGAGTTTCCCGATTGAAGTACTAACAAGACACTTCTGCAGGGTTGCCGAAAATCGTTCAAATTGCTTTCTCAAAATTTTTTTTGTTCCCTTGAATGCTTCACCTTATACATGTATAATAAACTCAACAGAAATCTGTTTGTTGCTTAATTGAAATTTGGATTAGACTCTTGCATTTAGGGCACGTGTCTATTTTAATTCATTTTAATTTCTGTTGAAGAGTGCTGGAGAAAAGGTACTGTGCATTTCTTATAAAATAGGACCAATATTTTGGAGTGATTTATCGCTTTGAGTGTTATCTTGTTGTGAATATACTGTACACTTACACAATTGACATTAAGGGTAAAATCTCAAATAAATAAGATAAGGTGGTGATTTCATCACCCTTCTTTAGCCCAAAAACTATCTCCAAGTGCACTCACACAACCTAAGTCTTAAATAAAATTGATAGACGTTAGCCCTAGGGACATCTTAGGCTCATTAAGAGATTAATCGTGGTGAATTGCAAGAACTATACTCTTGCAAAATCGGTGTCTAAGAAAAGTGGATTGAGATGTAAAGCCTCGAAAGCTTCGTAGTTTGGTGTAATTAAGGCCCTGCTCACGCCCGGATACCTCCTACCGAGTTTTGTCCTTTCCTGACCGATTAGCTCGTAGTTGAGTTCCTGTAACAACCTCCCCCGGAGAATTGACTAGTTAGGAGTTGTCTAGGTCCAGATACCTTAGACTAAGGCTTTGTGGTTGTTTTTCTTTCTTTTGTTTATTTTTTATTCTTTTCGATTGTTTGTTGTCTTTACATTATTTGTGGTGTGTTGCATGCAGATGGGTGAGAGATCCTGTAACTTCCAGATTAAACAGAAACACTTCTCTACCCTTGCATCCAGAACCGTGATGGCGTCACTTCAGGACAGGCTTTACCTGATCAGAATCTCAATGCCATCTTGTATAGAACTGCCTGAGGCGAATGAAAATAACTTTGAATTAAAGCCTCATTCATCTACGCTCTTCCAATATTCATGCTTTAAATCGTAGGACGCATACTTCTTTGTTAGAGAATTTGAAGAAGTATACCTCATGATGCGTATTCCCCAGCTAGGAGACGATACCATTAGATTATGTTTTCATTCCTTTTTTCCCTAAAGGACCTAGCTAAGAAATGGTTATAGTTTGGTTGTAGATTCAGTTACAACGTGGGACGATTTCGTCCAGGCCTTATTGAAGAAAATTTTCCCAATCCATAAAACTGCTCTCATTAGAAAGAATATCATGCAGTTCAGGCAAGAACCGAGCGAACCATTTTGGAGATACTTTGAGTGATTCAAAAATCTCCTAGCTCTGTGCCCTCATCACGGTGTGAAGAAATGGCGTCAGTGCCAGATTCTCTATGATGGTTTAGATTATCAAACGGAAACCCTGTTAGAAACCATGTGTCAGGGAGGGTTCTTGCAAAAGTTTGAGAATCAGGGTTGGGATTTGTTTAAGGATTTAGCTGAGAAACCCTACAATGGGAGCCAGCTTCGAAAAAACTAAGGAATTCACAGTCTGTAGCTTTAAAAGGAGGGCTCCTATCCTTAGAATCAACCATAACTGCTGAAGCTAAGATCGCAACCCTGATGAGGAGAATAGAGGCTCTGGAAACAAAAGAGCCAACCAATGTCAATCAAATCAACCCACCACCAATTCACAATCTGAGTCGTTCATACTATCAGGCACCGAATCATATTTTTGAAGAGTGTCCTATTTTTCAGACTCAGCAAGTACCGCTGGAACACATGAATGTGGCCTACTCACGGCCGCCACACAATCCGTACTCGCAGACGTACAACCTTGATTGGAGAAATCACCCAAAATTTCTCTTGGGCCCAGAATAATTCTCCCAGGCCAAACGTTCCCAATAATTTTCACCATCCCACTCATCCAACAAATTTTCCCAGTCAAGCTCCATCTTCCTCTTTCCAAAGTTTACCAATTGAGAAGAATTCAGTAAATTGGAGAGAGCATGGAGACTTTTATGAAGTCCCAAGCCGCTTTCATGCAAAATCAGGGACAAATCTTGAGCAACCATTCACAGACCATATCGAGATTGGAAATACAGATGAGCTAATTAACTAGCTCTCTAAGGGCCTGTTTGGTTAAGGTGGAAGTGAGAAAGTGGAGAAGTGAGGAAGTGGTAATAGTTCCCTTTGAAACTTGAGAATTGGTTAGTAAGTTTTCCAGTGTTTGGATGTTATTGGGAAGTGTGGTATGCAAAATGCGATGTCTTTTTCAGTGTTTGGATGGTAATGTGAAAGTGAAAGTGGAAAAGTTGACCACAAAATAATATTAATATAAAAATTAATTAAGAAAAATAAAATGGACTGTGATTAGAATGCAAGTAAGATTTACATGATCAAAAAATTAACTATTTTGTGATACAACTTATTATAAATGTGATTTACATGACCACAAAATTAACTGTAGCACTCTGGAAGTGAGGAATTGTTGTGTAAAAGAGAAAATAGAAAAGGAAAGGGTTTTCTTATTTTACTTTTCCGGTGTTTGGACAGATAGGAAGTGAGCAATTAAACTTCCTCATTTCCTTACTTCTGCCCACTTCCTTGCAACCAACACGCCCTAAGTGAAAGACCAAAGGGTATTTTACCTAGTCAGCCACTAGTTAACCCTAAGAACTCCAATCAAGCGTATGAAATTCAGGATCCGTCGATCAACCAGTGCAATGTTGTTCACACACTTCGATCTGGAAAGACGGTGGACAATCAGGTCTACCAGCAGAAAAATCCCACTCACATTGATCCTGCCAATGCTTCCACATCTTCTGGCTCCTCCCAATCTGCTCCCAAAATGTCTGACGAGAACACATCTACCGAACAAGTTCATAAGTCTGTAGCACCATTCCCCAATAGGCTTAGGAACAATAATAAGAACATGCACATGGAGAAGATACTTGAGATGTTTAACCAGTCAAACTGAATGTGTCTCTTCTTGACGCTATCCAACAAGTCCCAGCCTATGCAAATTTTTTAAGGATATGTGTACGAAGAAGAGGAAGACGAATGTGCCCAAGAAAGCATTCTTGGCAACCAATATAAGCAAAATCTATCTGGTCCTATTCCGGTGAAGTACAAAGATCCCGGATGTCCCACAATTTCCTACACCATAGGACAAACAGAAATTAGCAGAGCACTCCTTGACCTGGGAGCAAATATTAACTTGCTACCTCTCTCTCAGTATACCAGCAACTTGGGTTGGAGAGCTGAGTCCAACTCAAGTCACCATTCGTTAGCTGACCGATCTGTAAAAATTCCCAAGGAAGAAATCACAGATGTCCTTTATCTGGGTCAGGGATTTCATCTACCCCCGTTGACTTCATTCTGCTTGAGACCCAATCTGTGTCAATCCACGGTCTCAAACTCGAGTCATCTTAGGGCGCCCATTCCTTGCTACAGTCAATGTCATAATCAAATGCCATAATCAACTGTAGGAACGGGTCCATGCGATTGACCTTTGGAGACATGACGAAGGAAGTCAATGTCTTCAATCTTGGAAGACAACCAGGGATATCTATGATCAGACTTTTGAGGTCAATTTCATTGAAATATGACCAGTGAGCATGAGTGTGACGCCCCGATTCGGCGGGTATAGAGACGTCACTGCGACATATATACGTTGGTCAGAAATACCCTCAGTATATACGCTAAGCATCAGTACAGGAAAGAATCAGAGTGCGGAAGCGCAGTTGTCATATACATTCTAACAAAAATAACACAAGTACATGGTTATCACAGAGAGTGATACAATATTACAGGAATATTACATCACCAAAAATATAAAAGTACATCATATGAAGAGATATACAAAAGCTGAGAGGTGCTCACGAGCAGCAAAGGGTCTCGAGAACCAAACAGGAGAGGAACTGGGAGGAAGAGCTGCAGTGATAATCCAAGCTTCTGTTGTGCTCCAACCGTCACAGAAGAATCCGCTGTGTACTCTGATCAACTACAGCAAGGCCACCAAGGTTTGGTCTCTAGGATCTGGACATGAGAATCCAAGGTTGTTAGACGCAACCCTGCAAGTACATATAATAAAGCCAAATGACGTGCATAACAGGTACATATGTACATGATCAAGTGATGTGGTCCAAGTATGTAGGTACAAGAAATACAAGTAATATAAGGGAAATTAAAGGAACGACAGTAAATCATGTATATCGATGAATCTAAAACTGAAAACATACATAGAAGGCAGTATGAAGAGCATAGGTACATGCGGTAAATAAATTAAACATGCGATAAATATAAGTATGGACAAAACTAGTTGTACAAGCTCAGATTTATGGATTCACGGAACTGATACGTCAAGGGGATAATCCAAACAAGGAAACCCTCATCTATATACCACATATCTCATGTCGCCATCGTCTGAGTTTATATAACTTGAGTTGCCCTAAGAATAACAGAACTATAGTGTATCTGGAGCGATCATCATGTGTCATAAAGTAAGGTGTCAACTCAGGGCATAACACTATAACTGGAGAATATAAAGGTGTGTTGTATTTTAAGTTATCTAATAATAATAATCAGTACCGTTTGATATTTCAATCACCTCCCTACCAGCGCCTCACATCACCGATAGTCCATACTAGAGTTCGCACTCTGTAGAACTTACCCGGGTCTGATATGTGAGTATCAGGACCCGAACAAAGGAGAGACCAAATATCATACGTTCCTAATATTATTATTGTTTGGTTGTTATGTTGTTATGCTATTCTTGTTCCTTTCCCACCAGCGTCCCACAACATCGACAGTTCACGCTGGAGCCCGCACTTCTAGTAGAACTCATCTGAACTCTGATACGCAGGTACCATTATTCAAATAGGGAGAGACCAAATAACATATGCTCATGATGTTATCGTCATACAGGTATATGTGGTGTTAATATGCACTGAGGATGCTTATCACGCTAACACCAGGCGACACAGGCAGGAGGGAGAAAGTAGCCCTACAGACTCAAGAGGTGGCCCCCACCACGTGTGTGGTGTGGCACTTTACTCCATATGACACTTTGCTCTGAGGATTGATACAGGAGGTAGCCCACAGATTCAAGAGGTGGCCCCCACCACGTGTATGGTGTGGCACTTTGCTCTGTGTGGCACTTTGCTATGTGTGGGAAATGGACTCTAGATGTGGCCCCACGGATTCAAGAGGTGGCCCCCACCACGTGTGGGGTTGGCACTTTGCTCCGTGTGGCACTGATTAGTCTCTAAAACTGCATATTTCATACCATATCTTCACATTTGTTTAATATTAAATTCTACTAATAATACCTCTCTTGCATGTTTCTAAGTCCATGGTGTGCAATGAAGAAGAAGACCTTAAATCACCATTTAATTGGTGATTAAAAGTCTATTAAATAGCCATTGATTTAGGAGGATGGTTTTATCAAACCAGGAGCCAAATACCAGAAACTGGAACATCCGCCAACAGGAGAGAGACAACGCTGCAGGCGGCGCGCGGCCGCCTATGGCCGCGGAAACTCGGCCGTGGCCATAGCCGCGTTTTTGCGGCTCCCTTGTGGAGCCGCGCGTCACGATTTGACGCGCGAACTCCGTACGTATACCTGGATCCCCCCTTTTTGCCTATAAATACCCTGGGGTTTTTCAGATTCAGGGAGTTTTTTGAGTAGTTTTTAAGTTAGTTTTAGGAATTTTCTTTCCATGTTGTAGTTTAGTTTAGTTTAGGTTAGGTTTTCTTCTTCTTCCTCCATTGTATTTTTCATTCTTTATAGATCTTATAATAGGAGAGAGAGAGTGATACATGTTTGGAATGCAAAGCGCTTGTAATAGAAGGTGACAAGTTATGAAAAGTGCTCTCTTTACCTCTCTTTGTTTTCTATCTAACTCCTTTTACGTGTTTAGCTAAACTTTTCTCTCATGGCAACTAACTACTAACCACTAACTAGTCTAACTTCTTATTTGATAATCCACATGAATCTAATAGCCTCTACTTGGCCTTGCTCTTACAAGAGCCATTGATGGCTCATGATGATGGATCTAGCACTCTAACTTCCTAACTCTCTAACAAGCTAACATTGCTTTACTCCATGCTTACTTTTAGTTTTGATGTTTTAAGTGTAGCTTGCTCTTGTTTTTGTTGAGTTGGGATGTGATGAGTTACATATGGGTCATGCTTTGAAACGCTCTTGAACTAAGGACTAGTGATTGCCAAGGATACATGCGAGGCAACTATCACTAAGAGGTTCATGTTGGTGGAGTCATTAGTAGTTAGTAGCCATGGGTTTTCTTTATCTTTTTACTTTATTTTAGAATATATTAAAAACCACAATATATTCTTTTCTATATTTCCCACTTCTCTGTTTTCACCGTACTTCTCTTTTCATTCTTTCTTTTCTTTTCTTTTCATTCTTTCAAACATTAAAGAACCGTTAACATACACGTGAACATATCGTGTAAGCTTCTATCGCCCCCCGTCCTTGTGAATTCGACTCGTTTTAACCTCTATGCTATAACGGAAGTATCAAGGAAGCCAAAGCACACACACTTTAAATATCAATTTCAAAACATACACTTTTTATGCGCGGTTTTACCCCGATCAAATTTTGGCGCCGTTGTCGGGGATGGGAACGGTTTGATTTCACGTTTTTGTTGACCTTTCTTCTTTATTTTGGTGTGCAGGTTAAATTTTTAGCGTTGCAGAAGTCCACACTTGCTCTTGTGTGGTTGGGTAAATTCTTATATGTTTTTATAGTCTGTTGCTAATATTTGTTACATGTACACTGTAAATAATTTTAAGAACTAAAATACGAAAATTAGATGCTTTAAAACGGTTTAGACATTTGCATCTAGGCACGTCAATTTTCATTCCAATATACTGTATTTTGTTCTTGTGTTGTTGTGATTTTAATAGGAGGTGTACATATGGCATTGCATATAGCATTAGGGTGAGCATCGGTCGGTTCGGTTCGGTTTTTGCTAATTTTTACAAAACCGAATCGAACCGATTAGACTTAGTAACCGAACCGAACCGAACCGACTAAGTTCGGTTCGGTTTTTTTCGGTTTTTTTCGGTTAGGCCAATATTTTTCCATGTGAATTAAAAATTTCATATTCTAAAACTTTTACGCTATATTTGGGCTCTTATATCAAAACTCACATAATTATTACTAACTTTTAAAGGCAAGAATGAAAAAAAAGAACTATATTAATATAAATATTATTCTTAATTGTGATGGTGTACTTAACATAACTTTCACATATTCAATATAAAAAGATGGTAATGCTAGAAGTAATGAGATAAGTTTTCATTAGTTTTTGTTATGAACTATATGATTCACTAAATTGAAATGGTGGGGTGATATATAGGGTAAGAGATTCGGTTCGGTTCGGTCGAGTTCGGTTTTTGAACACAAAACCGAAACCGAACCGAACTAGAGCGGTTTCGGTTCGGTTCGGATTCGGGTTTCGGTTTTTGGTCGGTTATTTCGGTTATAACCGAACTCTGCTCACCCCTATATAGCATAGGACAAATACGTGGGTGATTTACTCTCTTTCTGTATTCATTCTTATCTATATTGCACACTTGCACAAATTAAACTTAAGGGCAAAACCCAAGACATATAAGGTGGGGAAGTCATTACCCTCCCTTAGCCCAAAATCACCTCCCCACTCACACACAACCAAACCTAAATAAAACTTGCTAGACGTTGGCTCCTAGGGACATCTCGAACTCATTTAAGAGATTGACATAAGGGAAAAGTTATTAGAAGTTGACTCTTGTCAAATCGTTGTCTAAGGTTGGGGATTGAGAGGCGAAACCTTGAAGAACAGTGGTTTGGCATAATTAGGCCCATTGCTCCGGCACGGATACCTCCTACTGATCTTGCCCCCTACCTGGCCGATTAACTTGTAGTCCGCTTCTGACAATATACCCCCCGTGGACAGTCTAACCAGTTAGGAGTCGTTTAGGTCTAAGCCAACCCTAGCATAGGCTTGTTTTCTTTTTCTTTTTCTTTTTCTTTTTCTTTTTGTTTGTTTGTTTTTCTTTTTTGTAAATTGTGAAATGAAATTTAACAACAATAATTCTTTCAATCATAATATAAATCCATATTTCACCCCGACCTCAATTGACTCGGATAACTCCAACCCGGCTATGTACAATATGAACCAACCACTTCTTTATTTTCACCGTACTTCTCTTTTCATTCTTTATTTTCTTTTCTTTTTATTCTTTCAAACATTGAAGAACTGTTAATATACACGTGAACATACCGTGTAAGCTTCTATCCTCCCATCCTTGTGGATTCGACTCGTTTTAGCCTCTATACTATAACGAAAGTATCGAGGAAGCCAAAGCACACACACTTTAAATATCAATTTCAAAACATACACTTTTTGTGCGCGTATTCCCCGGATCAGGCACTTAGTTCCATTCAGGATCCGCTAGACGCTAGCACGATTGTGGGATACATCCTCGTCATCCCGACACTAGGCATGCTCTGTCGGACGCTAGTCTGACTGTGCTATTAACAAGAGTAACAGTGCGGGGATATGAGTACAGGAGATACAGGAGTTCAGGAGTACAGGGGTTTAGGAGTACAGGAGTTCAAGAATACAGGAGTACCAGATGCCTGGTAATAATAATCACGAATATGCTAGGTAATACAAGTGTTAGGTATCAGGTGTCAAGTATAACATGGCAAGTACCGGTGTTATATATCATGTGTCAAGTATAGCATGGCAAGTACTGGTGTCGGGTATCATGTGTCAAGTATAGCATGGCAAGTACCGGTGTCGGGTATCATGTGTCAAATATAGCATGGCAAGTACCGTGTCAGGTATTATGTGTCAAATATAGCATGGCAAGTACCGGTGTCAGGTATCATATGTCAAATGTAGCATGGCAAGTACCGGTGTCGGGTATCATGGGTCAAATATAACATGGCAAGTACTGGTGTTAGATATCATACCAATATAGCATGGTAAGTACCGGTGCAGATATCATGTGTCAATATAGCATGGCAAGTACCGGTATCGGGTAACATGGGTCAAATATAGCATGGCAAGTACCGATATCATATATTAAGTATCAAATATAGTATGACAAGTATCAGGTGTATACATGTCAGGATCAGGTAACTAATATGTCAGTGAGAGTCACAACTTCAAATATCAGGTATCAACCGGTCACGTAACATGGTACAGGAGAACGGTATAAATATTTCAAACTCTTCACAACCATATTTATAATCGCATTTCCATTTATGATTATTATTATATTATAGCTGCTTATATCCTACTTTACCGCTTGTATTCTATTCCACCAGTCTCCTGCTGTTATCTTATTATACCATGAGTATTCTCTACTTGATATCACTTGCTATCTCTCTACTTGCTACTGTTTGCCTGTGCTCACGACACAGTTTTCAATGAATGTTTATGATTCGAATTTATCGATACATGTGTGCTATCTTTGTACGCCACTTGGCATTCGCATCACCACTCGCTGGGGAGTTCTGATTCCCTTGGATCTTCATGTCCAGGTCTCAGAGCTTAGAGCTTGTAAATTCTCCCAGTTGCTGATCAGAGTGGCGCAACGAAAGCGTGGATCGTCGGCAAACCGTCGAAACCCTACTCTTCCAGCCCCCCTGTGCATCTCTTGAGTTTTCCTTCTACAAACTGGTGAGCACCTTTTATACTGTTCATACTTGTACATCTTCTTGTATTCCCGCAATTGCGCCTATCGATGATGTAATATTCTTATAATATTGTGTCACACCTAGTGATAACTTTGTAATTGTACTCATATGTTAAATTTTTAATACACCACGTGCTTTCGTACTCCGATCCTGGCATGTATTGATGCTTAGCGTATATACGTAAGGGTATTTCCGACCTGCGTATATACGTCATAGTAACGTCTTGTACCCGCGGGTTCGGGGCGTTACAATAGGGGTAAATAGATCATTCTGCATTGATCGTTAACAACGTTATGGGGCTATTGTGATATAGTAATAGAGTTTAAGGGGGTATTTTGAGATTTAGGAAGTTCAAAGTTTTTTGTTTTGAGGAAAATGGCAAAATCTTAATGGGCATTTAAATCAGCCTAATATGTAATAATATGAGTCTATAAAGTGTCACAAACTTCATGACACAAAACATGTCTCTAACAAATTAGCACACATCCATTGATAAAATGCAAAAATAATGAAATAAATTCGAAACAAAGAGCATACTGACCTAATGCAATTTGATCATAATTCAATTTGTTGCGATCATAAGTAGAAAGTTCATACTTTTCAGTCATCAACAAACAGTTTATTGGACAATAATCGATGTAGTACCACAAAATATACAGACCTCAAAGTCAATAGTATAATTAAGCAATTGTTTGTTTTAATATCTCTTTCAAATCTCCAATTAAATCAGGTAGATCTATAGGATGTACATGAACACATACTTCACAAGCAATCATTTATCAAATTTAAAGTAGATTCAGCCCTGATAAATACTAATTTATTGCTTCCTCTCCACCATAATGTTCACTCCTTCACTCTTTTGCTTCCTCTCCACCAATGATGTTCACTCCTTCAACTCTTTCCAATAAAATAGGATTCCACCTTATAAGCTTTTGTTATTCATCAATTCACGTTAACAAATAATCACAGAATTTGAATATTTATCTATCCATAAGGTAATCAGCAGCGAGTGCCCTGATACAAAAATAATTAAGCATCATTCGCATACCCGTAGCAGCTTCAAGTAGACCATATATCAATTCTCTTTCTCTAAAATATAAGAAAATGGAGCATGTGCTCCGATATCCGCCATAAAAGTTCCACTGTGGAATGCCCACAACAAGAAATAATAAACCCATGACTTCTTTATTATCATAACCACACATCTTACTAATATAATCGAATCTTATTGATTGTAATAATTTGTTAGTGACTCGTGCTCGTGTCATGTCCGAACAAAATCCAGTTATCCATTTATGAACTTGTTAAGGAAATTTGAAATCTGACCATACATTTACATTTCTATCTCGAAAAAAGAAATTGAAATTAAAAAAAAACGTTTATTAGGATTTATGAGAAGAGACAATATTTATTAGGGAGAGAACACAGTACTTATCCAAAGAAAGAAAATCAAATGCCTTTCTATTTCAATTCAAGATCAGAATTCTTTAAAATCAGAACAAAAGCCTTATGAATCAAGATATAACAGAAATCCTAAATAAAATTTATTTTTACACCAATTATACTTTTGTTGCACGTGCCAAAAATCTATCCAAACATACCCACCGTATTGACACCGGCTTCATGCTTCTCACCTGTTAGAGATATCAATGACGACACGTGATCCATGTGAAAGACATCCCTCATGAAATCAATCAGATCCTAAAATTTCTCCCATGATTATAGGAACACATGGGACTCATGCACCATGTGTCTCTCATTCTTTTACTCGTCAATTTTTCCTATTATTTCTCTCAGTCAATGTTTTCCTATTGTACCTCCTAAATTAGTGTAACATGTGACCAATATGTGTATATAAATACAACCAGGATACCATTAGAGCATATGGGTTTCTTGACAAATCTCCAGGCGGGACCAAGCTTCATCAAACTCAGGGTAATGCATTAGAACCCGAGAATGAATGGAGCTCCTCCAAAGTTTTGTTTTGAAGATAATGATTGCATGAGGATTTTCCCAACTTTAATGTCGATTACATGATAATTATATAAGTGAAGTTAACAAAACTTGATGTAAATTTGTTGAGATTCGAGATATAGATATGTATGAAATGAAAAAATTAGTTTTGTAAGTTTTGGATTTGTGTTTAGGGAATTTAGATGTGAGCTTTGAAAGGACCTAAGGAATTTCTAGATTTAAACTTTGGTTTGAATGTTTAGACATGAACTTTGGCTTTGTATCACATTTCATTGCGGCAAATGTACTTGGTAATATGTTGGATTGGAGATATTAAGATTGCAGCAAAGGTGTTTGATTTAATGCCCGAAAGAAATTTTAGCATGCAATGTGATGTTGACAGAATGTATGAAGGTTTGGGGAGAGCACTGAAGCTCAGTGTTTGTTTTGCGAGATGGCCGGGGAAAAAACAAAGATTTAGTTTCTTGAAATACAATGGTCGTTGCTATGCGACAAACGATCATCACGAAAAGAAACTAAACTACTTCCAGTTCTTCCCACAGTTCAACCTCCTGGTTAAGATCATCGGCCCAAGAGAGGGGCTGTTTGTTTGAACGTAAAAGTCGTAAAAGGCCGTAATTTGTAAATGACTTACAACCCAATTACAGCTACGATATTTGTTTGGATCGTAATTCGTAAAAACTTGCGCAACTCAACTACCAATCACTTGCAACCCAACTACCACCCACTTTCAGCCCACTTACAGTTAATTTTAGTGTCAAGCAAATTTGTATTATTTTTTATATTAATATTAATTTTTTTAATATTTAACATTTTTAGTATTTATTTGTAATATTAAAAAATTTTAAATCACCAAATAGTTAATTTTGTTGTTAACTTTTCCACTGACGACTTACACATTACGAGAACCAAATACCGTAAAACACAATACACTTTCCTACTTACAACTTTATATTACCAATTCAAATACCGTAAAACTTACATGCATGCAACTCATTTGCAACTATAAAGACTTTACCAATTACGACTTAACGAATTACGGTCATTACGACATCCAAACAGACCAGAGTTGGAATTGCTATGTGAACCAGCTAGTTAAAGCAACCATCATAACGATCATTAGAGCAATCATCACAAACTATCATTAGAAACCAAAACCTCTCATTACCAAATCAAACCAAACAAAGGTTCTATTGAATCCAAATAATGCAATATATATATAAAAAATTAGAAAGAAGCGAATATTTTCATTATATTACTAGAGGTTACATTAATGAAGTACAATTGTCAATTACATTGATAAAGTACATTGGCAAGCACAAAGCTCTCATTATCAAATTCTAACAGAGCTGATGAAGTACATTAATGAGTCTTTTCATATAAACTGATCACTTTAGTACTAGCTTAATGAACTAGAAAGAGCTCTACTATCTCAACATATCTCACTAAACAAAGCTAAATTTGAGGTGAGTTTGCGCACAAAGTATCTGTAAGCAGATACACATTCCTTCTCCTTGAGCTGGTGGTGTCTATTGACAACACCATTTCCTTGCTTCTTTTGAGGTGAACTCTGATGCATGCTCTGAAGGGCCATTCTCCGTCCCCAGCCCACTCAGTCCCCCATATTGAACTGCAACAACTCTGGCCTAATGAACCTGCAACCATCAATTATAATTACAGTCAGATTGAATGCAAGCAAATTGGTAACAATGTACAGCTCACTAAAATACCAGGGCACATTGATGAACACCTACATTTTTTATAGAAAATTAGCCCCCCACCCCACAACAAAAAAAAAAAAAAAAAAACCCATCAAAATCAACCTTTCTTGCTGCCATCTCAGGATAATTATCCTGAAACAGAGACATGATCTAATTCGACGCAAAAATGAGCTCTCTCTTGGGCATGTCCTTGAGATCAGTGACGTGGGTGATGGAGTTCACACCCCAGGCTTGAGCTGCAGCAGCCTGACTCCCCTCTGCATCACCTGAATTCTCCACCGCGAACCCACTTGAGCTTCTCCCCGTCGTCGAAAAGTCCGTTGTATATCTCTCGGTCCTTGAGACCCCATAGGCGTTGCAGCAGACAGCGTGACCATCGCAGTCCCAGTCGGGCATGTAGGCAAGATCCCTTCGAGCTCCTTGAAGCCCAGCTCCTCATCGGCAACGAAGTCCCGCCAGGAGGGAGGGGCTCATTGCTGCGGAGCCGAGATCGCCGTCGGTGCTGTGCTGTGGATCGGGATTGGGTCGGTGTGTGGGTGAGAGAGTAAAGAGGAGAGTGAGAGAGTGATCGGAGTAAGAGAGATACAACACAGTAATATACTGTTTTTTGTCGGTTGAAAACCTACCGATCGTTAGAAGAAGATGAAGGAAATAGAAATAAGAAGAAGGAAGAAGGATGGTGGAGGTGAGGAAGAAGAAGGGGTCGATGCTCTCTCTCTCGCGGATGAGACAAACAGACGGATGGATGGATGAACAGACAAAGTTTCTATATGAGTCACGGGAGAAAATTTTCCTTCGGTTTGTTTTAATTATTAACCAATACGAAGGATATTAAAATTTAGTTTGATGAAGATTATAGGTCTAGAACTCTATCTACAAGAACCCATGATCTCCACGCTGGACGCACTGTGGAAGGCGAGGACGAAGGGCTGGCGACAGAATCGTCGGAGGGAGAGGCGCGGATCGGGCCCCTTAAGAGAGTGATCGGGGATCGAAAGGGACGATGGTGGATGAAGGCGAGAAGTCGTCGAGATCACTGCTGGCACTATATCCCCAATTGCCATTTATTCTTTGCTCTTAGTGTCCACTACTGCTAGCGTTTCTTTGAGGAGCTCTAGCGTTCTTGTGGATGGACTCAGAATTTGTATATCTATTTTAATAAAAGCTCCCGTAAATAGTTTTTTTTTTAATATAAAATCAAAACTACCTTACAAAAAGTAGGTGGTCTACTTTGATGAGCTTAAAATCTTAAAGCCAATCAATGGCTATAAAAGTATTAAGTGTTTCGCTAAAAAATTAATGAAATTTATAGTCCAACTCAAATTATATTTATTCTACTAACTGTATTATTTGAGAAACATAAGAGTCGCAAAGCTACATTTTGTTAGGAAATTACAGGGTGGATGTTGACAGAGGTGAGAAGGGTTTGCCCTTGCAGTAAGTTTGTTGGTGTTTACATTGTTCTGCTGCATCTTCTTCCCTCTTCTTCTTGCTCACTAGTAATCATCTTCCTCCTCCTCGCGATTCTCGATGCCAAGTTCTTCTCTTTATTGTTATAGAGATCCTGAGCTTCTTCTTCTCGATCATCGTCATCATCTACATCTCTGCTCTTTTGTAAGGACTCAGGGCATGTCCCAAAAGACTAGTTTTTTAGGTGAAGTATCCAAATCCTTATAACTTAGAAGGCTAGTTTTTTGAGATGGTGACCTGAGTCATTACACTCTTCAAAGCTCATCTTTCTAAAGAGCCACCCCGCCGATTCCCTCCCTCTAATTTTTCATATCCTAAAGGTTCCTTTTTAAATCAACGCGGAGATTAGACTTTTTTTTTCAGTCCGGTTCGGATCGGTTTAGGATCCGAAAAGGAAACCCGAACAATTCCAACTCTGAGTACTGTCAAAATGCCGCAGTTCGTTCTGTCTTTGGGTGCTGGGCTTTGGGCCCTTCCTGGGCTTAGTTACAATGGGGTTGGCGTCCATAGAATGGCCCATAAGGCCTTTACTCCAGAACCCCCACGCTCCAGCGCCCTCAAGCCACAAGAGAGAGAACGCGGTATTTTCCTTTGGCTCTTGGAGTCCCGCTCTCTCCAAATTTTTTCTCTAATTTTTTTTTTTTTTGGTGGCGTCTCATCGAGTTCAAGAGCGCTTGATTTCTCTCAAATTGCTCTTCGATTTGATATTGAATCATGCCGGAGGCCGTGAAGAAGAGAAAGAGAAGCGAAGAAGACGTCACAGAGCTCCTCCAAAGGTCCCGATTTCTCTCAATCCCTTTCTCAGTGCTAGTTCAAGTAAAATCTTAATTTTTTTACTACTTTTTGTTCGATTTGAATCTCCTTTAATTTAGAAACTGAAACAAACAAAAGCTTTAACCGAGTTAGGAGCTGATGCTGATTTCGGAGTCAATTTTCCTTGCAACTTTAGTTTTGGTCTTACGCTCATTAGGACTCTCACTGTCCTCTAAAGATCTAAGATAAACCCTAAATTTCATTGTGATTTTAAATCTGTTTAGGTTTGTTTAGGTACAATGGGAGTCAAATGCAAAATAGTTTTTTTTTACCCACATTGTGACATGACAGGTAACAAGCTTGTTGCTTCGAACCCTTGTCGTTGCGAGACAAATAGATTGAGATTGAAAGTTGGAGTATTAAAGTGGCCATGGTGAAAGAATATATTTTCAGAAAATTTAACAGGATTTATTGCACATGGGACTTCCAAAATCTTGCTTGCACATCTCATCTAAATGCGCTTGTGCAGTGGTTAGATTTTAACCTTCGTTAAGATCACGGCACATGTCCAGACGCTTGGAGGCTTTGCTTCTCTGCCATTGGGTCCAGCTCACTTAGAAGTCTGACACGGGCCCAAAAAGAAAGCCTCGGGCACATGGGCCCAAGAAGAAAGCCTCGGGACTCATCTCAAGCCCACATCTGATCAGACATCTCTCATCTGGATTCATTACTCAACCGGAGCTGCACGACTCTCCGGGACACCAACAATCAATATAAGAATCCTTTCCTATCAAGTATAGAGCCTTTTTCGGAGCCACCAAGGCTCCAACACGAATCCTCCGGAGCTTGTTATTCATGCGCTACTTACAACTAGATGGCACAATCCATGCAATTCACGGATCCACTAGGCTGCCATATCATTCCCACGTTTTGAACATTGTAACATCCGTATATCAGTGCTGGCAGTAATGAATGGTGGCGGATATCTCTGCATGACAATCTTACAATCAAGCGGCGTGATTTGAGCGGTTACAAGGAGATCATAACGTGCGAATCATGTAGTTATGTAGACTCGAAATATCCGCACTCACGAAGACAATTCATGCGGGTATAAATAAATCTTCTCTCCATCGGAGAAAGGGGTTTAGAACTGATCAGAGAAAGCTCTAGCGCTCGCATCTGATTATGGAAAATCCTAAACTTGTAATCGGCAATATTACTCGCTGAATTCATTGTAATCCCAAATATTATAGTGAATTCTCTCTCTATCATTGTTTTTTTCCTTTTCAGTTTTTTACGTAAATGCTATTGTCTATAATTATTTACATCTGTCCATTCACTTACAACTCACTTATAATTGTGGTGTAAACAATTCTCCAAGAAATTTTCTCCATATTTTGGTGCTTTCTTGAGAGCTCTTAAATCCATATTCAAGATCACCTCCCTTTCCCAAATCCTTTCTCAAAAGCCTCGCCAAACGAAAATAGCCTCACGAAGGAAGAGCGCATCCTAGGCACCACTGCCGCTACTTCAAAAGGCAAGTCGACGGCTGCTAGGACGCCGAGCCTATAGACGCTCATCCTCCCCCTCTCGATGTTCACATCGAAGACGTTTGAGGAGAGCACTCTTTTCCAGTTACTGCAACCGGAGGCAGGGATCAACGGACATAAACCCGCTCCTTACCGAAGGTCAGCTCCTCTAAATGCTCGCCAGCCTCCAAAGGCAATTGAACGAGCAATGGGCGGAGGCGGCTCGTGAACGCGAGAAGGATGTTCTAGAGAGTTTGGGCCGCTCGCGTCCAAAATCAACTCGCCACTCAGATCGAGATCCTTTGGAAGTCCCAGTCCACTGAAATCAAGGGGCAGAGGATTTCCGGCTCCCCCATCACCACTTCTTACCGCGGGAACCACCCACACACAAAGCATCAGAGGCGCACCAATTTGACCTCCCGAGTGATGACGAGCACTCTGAGACTGTGGCTCCTACAAGGCTCTGAAGTTCCTCATCAAGAACATTGAGGCGATTGTTCGGAAGTCGATTGAGGAAGCAAGCCAACAACTCCGGAAGGAGGTAGAGCCTTGCGGCCTGAGAACCTCCGACTTACCACTCTCGGAGGAAATCACTTATCACCGCTTCCCCAAAAAGTTTGTGATGCCGAGTTTCAGTACTACTCTAGGGTGACCGATCTCATCCAGCACCTCTGGCAGTACAGGACAAGATGATGGTCCACTTTCATGATGACGTCCTCTTGAATCACGTGTTCCCATCCAGTTTCAAGGCATTGCTTACAACTGGTTCTACTATCTTCCGAGGCATTCACTCTGGAGTTTCAAAGAGATGAAGCAGGTCTTCTACCACCAACTGCTTCTCGACGGGAGCTCAAGAGAACAACAATCACCTCCTCACGATCAAGATGAAGCTCAGAGAGAGCCTCAAACATTATGTCAGTTATTTTCAGAGCCAGATGTCCTTGATGTATAACTGCAATGACGACGTGGTTGCCGTTGCGTTCATCAGTGGGCTGCAAGTCTCCTACTCTTTCTACAAACATTTGGTGAAGCACGAAGTCACCAAGATGAAGGACATTCTCTCTCGGCAAGGTTCTAAATATCGGGTATCGGGATTGTATCGATGGGGGTTTTTCATATCGGATATCGGATATCGGGGAGATATCGGGGATCGCGCGCATATCGGCGTTCATATTGGACACTATATATAATGAATACTGATAACTAAAAGTTAGGTTAGTGTCATAGATATCACCTACTTAATAAAAATGATGTAATATCAATGCAAAGTCAGTAAAAAATAATGTACATTTGCACGCAGTCGTGTAATAAATAAGTTATTTCATATTGGGTGATATATCGAGTGATTTATCAGCAGATATCGGGTAATTTTATCGGCTGATATTTCAAATATCGGCCGTTTTTTGTTGCAAACAATATGGAGAACGATTTCTCCATATCGTATCGGCAATAAGCAAAAAGGAGATATTGGATAATATCTCGGCCGACTCGGCCGATATTTAAAACAGGGCTCTCGGCCCAGAAGTACATCCGATTGAGGATGCGACACAGCACACAGCATCGATCGCTCTTCTAAAGAGAGGATAAGGGGAAGAACAAAGCTCTCGACGCCTGCTGCCTTCCCGGAGAATCAAAATCGACCTTCCGGCGCAATCAACAAACAACCCCACAGAACCCTGCTAAGGCCTATGGAGAGGAAGCCGCTTCACTTTGTTTTAAATCTCCGTGGATCATGTCTTCAACGCCATCAAAGATCAAGACTGGATGTGGTGCCGAGGACACCCAGGAGCCTGGGAGTACTGCTTTTCCATGACGGAATGGGTCACCTTACCGTTGAATTGTTGATTGTCGCTCTCCGGAGACAGCTCCAGGAGATAGTAAACTGAGGGTATCTCAAGGAGTTTATTATCAACCTCGGACAACCCTCAGTGACCAGAGTTCAGAAGGAGGTGAGTCAGACTCTGCGTCAAGAGAGTCAGGTCAACCAGGTTCTCATCTAGTATCAGAAAGTAAACACCATCTTCGGTACTTCCCCATAGAAGGCAATGCATTTTAGTCGATCAAGATGGGAAGATGCTCGAAAAGCATTAGAACTCTTTTCATTTGAAACGATACTATATGATCCTGTTACATTCAATGAAAAAATTTCACAGTTGTGTACCAACTTTTCCTACAATCTCAGAAATGCTTCAAACAACCTATATCGGTTTTTCATCCTGACGGTCAGACCTTGACTCCTGAATGACGGAAGCGCTTCTGACGGTCGCTTCGATAGCCTATATCGAGTCCTCTCCTTGACGGTTCAAACCTATACGAAGTCACTCCTAGATAACGGAAGTGACTCCAGATGGTCGCTCCGACAGCCTATCGGGTCCTCACCCAGACGACTCAGTCCCATCAGAGTCAGTCCTTATAAACGACTCAGATCTCTTGCGCGACTGTCGACCTCAGTGATCTACCCTCACAGACTTTCATCACGAGCCTACTAATGACAGTCACGTTAGATGCCTATCCTCCGCTCACACTGTCCTTACCCTGGACCTATACGAAGTCACTCCTGATGACAGCACTCCTATGGTCGTTCAGACAGCCTATATCGGGTCCTCACCCTGACTGCTCAAACTATACAGAGTCACTTCAGAAAATGAAGCGCTTTTGACGGTCACTCTGACAGCCTATATCGGGTCCATATCCTGATAGATAGGCCTATACAGAGGCTCTTCTTAATGTTGTAACCAGTGTTCTAAATTTCGGCCGAAATTTTGGTTTAAGTGTAGCCGACATGCAATTGCTAACCCAATTTCGAATTTTGAAATTGGTTGGGTGAATGTCGCTGACATTTCGGCAGATTTCCAAATGTCGGCTGATTACGTGTCGACCGACATCAAATAATTAGTTTTTTTGGGTCTGCTCATTCGATACCCGACCCGACCCCATGCCTCTCTGTTAATAAAAACCCTAAACCCTCTTCATCTTCCTTTTTCTCTCTTGATCTCTCTCTAATTTCTCCGCTGACACCAGCTAGAAGAAGAAGACGAAGCCTGGTCCGTCGTCGGTCCAGCCTTGTCGTCAGTTTAGCTTCGTCGTCCAAGTCGTCATCAAGGTCCACTCTCTCTCGATCTTTCTCTCACTGCTCTCTCTGCTTTCGTTCCCCCACTGCTTTTTTTTCTCTCTCAGCTCTCGATCTCTCTCCCTCTATCTCTTCCTCACTGCTTCATCTCTCTCTCATTGATCTCTCTCCCTCCATCTCTCTCAGCTCTCGATCTCTCTCTCCCCCTTTTGCTCTTTCTCCCTTTATCTCTTTCTGCTCTCACCTAACATTTTATTTCTTCTTCTGTTTTTAAAATTTGCAGATCATTTTGGAGATCATTCCAGGCACAAAAATTACCTTCATCATCCAAGGAAGCTGTTACCTGTAAGTGATTAGATATTTGGAGTTGATTTAGGCTGTAATTATTTTGTATGTTTATTGTAGCTTTTGTCTTGATCTCTCTCTTTTTGCTCTCTCTATCTCATTGCTCTCTCGATCCACTCTCCCTCTCTCTAACCTCTGCTCTCTCTCCTCTCCCTCCATCTCTCCCTACTTTCTCACTCTCTGCTCGAGCAGAGAGTGAGAAAGCAGAGAGGGAGAGATAGAGGGGTAGCAGAGAGAGCAGAAAAAGTAGACAGTTAGAAAGCAGAGACGGACTGAGGAGAGATGGAAGGAAAGAGCATATAGCACTGAGAGAGAGCAATTTATTCTTGATTAAGTGATATTCTTTTTATTTGCTTGAAAATAATACACTATAGTTTCACCCATTTATAAGATACAACAACATATAAATAAAGATTGAAAAATACAACTAGTAATCATTGTTATTTGCTTGGCAACTTGGCTTCTTCATCAAAAACTTTGTTAGTTGCTTGGCTTCATCAATATACAATATGCACGTCTAATAATTGTAATTTGTACCAATCCTGAATGAAAAAAGTAGAAAAGTTAGAAATGTAAAGAAAATACTTAAAGAAATAAATAAATACATATACAAAAGAAAGTATACCCATTTATCCCATAACTTAGAATAATTTTAAAAGGTTTGAAGTATCATATATATTGCATTGATATATCATATATATGATGTTTTAGGACATTTAGGACATACTATTTATATATATTACCTCTGAAATTGATATCGATATTGAGCAAATGTCCCCGAAATTTCAGGATATCCGCAATCCGACTTTACATTTTGCCTTCCGACATTAGGCCACATCCGACATTTAAAACATTGATTGTAACACCCTTATATCAATGAGAGCAGTTATGAATGGCGACGAATATCTCTGCATGCGATCCTACAATAAAGCGGCGCGATCTAGCGCTCACAAGGAGATCATAACGTGCGAATCATGCGGTTATGTAGATCCAAAATATCCGCACCCATGAAGACAACTCAGCGGATATAAATACATCTCCTTCTCCATCGAGAAAGGGTTCAGACTTGATCAGAGAAAACTCTAGCGTTCACATCTAATTACAGAAAACCCTTGAACTTGTAATCACAACATCACTCTGCTGAACTCATTGTAATCCCCGAACATTATTGTGAATTCTCTTTCCTGTGGTTTTTTTTTTTCCGTTCAGCTTTTTCACGTAAATCTTTGTTGTCTTCAGTTGCTTACATCTGTTCATTCACTTACAAACTCACTTGCAACTCATGGTGTTTTTCAGCTTTGCGTGCATCTATATGTGCGATAAGTCTCATTGGCAGTATCAAAGTGTAATATCATCTTATACAAACGATTTTACTCCCGTTATAGCATTCAGTACCACAAGTTACCAGCGTAATGATGATCTAATGATGGACATAGTCTTTGTGGACATTTATCTCCTTGTAGTGAGGCAATGATAAGCCTTGTGCTTGTCCTGCTCTGTCCATCTGATTCTGCAAAGAGGCCATCTCTTACGTCAAGATGGGGAGTTGTCACCTTCCCAACATAAGCTTAACCTCACATAGAAATTTTCATGAGCCTTAACATACCCATGGTGTTCTTTTGAAATGCTTAAGCAATTCAAAATGTTCAAGCTCTTTACCAAAATGCTTAACATGCCACTAGGTACCTGATGGTTGTGTGGATGTGGGTATAATGGTCCTCACTACAAATGCGAACTTGTCATGAAGTTAGCAGGTTCTGATAGTGCGTAATCAGGTATGGTTTGTAAATTGGTCAAACCCAACGCTTTTTTCTAGCTGTGATTCACCTTCAATGCAATGTTCATCATATTTTTCTATAAAAAGGAATACAGAAAGAGAATTCTGTCTGAAAGAATACATATATTAGTATTGTCTTTTATGAGAAAAATACCTCTTGTTTAAGTAGTTTGTCTTGTGTGTT
Organism: Agave tequilana; assembly: GCA_038442645.1. Lineage (NCBI taxonomy): Eukaryota > Viridiplantae > Streptophyta > Magnoliopsida > Asparagales > Asparagaceae > Agave > Agave tequilana. The sequence continues at coordinate 89,816 of JAVJIF010018967.1, forward strand.
AGGGTGCTTGTCCGTGGGTCTTGTGGTCAATTACACTAATCCTTTTCTTCCAATCATGGGCCATACCGTTAGTTAAATGAAGCACTATATCCTTCTTAATTACCTCCATCAAGTTTGGTTATATCTCCCTCAAGTTCTCATTGCTCGTTAGCTGTGATGCTAACCAACACACATTTTGGCCTTCATTGCATGTACCCAAAGGCCTAAATCATCTCAATCGATTTTCTCCCATTTTATCTTCAACAGGAGCAATCTTTAGCTTCTTACACACACGAATATTTTTTATTTTATCACTTATATGTCTGAGCTTTCTCATTTGACTAGTATCATTTTTCAGACATGATTTTTCATTTCCTTAAAACATTATAGGTTTTATAGTCGCACTGTAAAATTTTCCCTTTAATTCACGGGTGCTATATTGTCACCTTAGAAGCACTATTTCTTCCATGCTGTAAAAATTTCCTTTAATTCACATGTGTTATATGATCATATAAACCTCAGAAGCACTCTTTGCACTCTTTATTCTGCTCTGTAAAATTTTAGATATTATATGATAACATAAAACCTCAGAGGCACTCTTCATTCTAACCATCCCATTTTGATTTTATGCATCACACATCTTCCTTGATGTCACCGACTTAGTAATGACTGGTCCTAATAGCAAAAGTGGAGACTCTAAGACATTTCTTAACCATCAATGTGTTCTGCATGCTCATTCTATCTCATCATTTAACTAAAAGTTACTTTCCATATATTCTGATTCCACGTCTACTATTTCTAAATCTTTTAGATTTCAACGTCTCTCCACCTTTCAACTTTGTCTTATTCTTTCTTTATGGTAATTCTAAATCCTTCAGATTTTAAACTTCTCTGTACGTTTTGACTTTTGGAACTTATTTCTTCCATGGCCTTATCAACTAATACCATGTTATCAACAAACAACATGCTTATCCTAAATATGTCTAGTAAGTGTATCTGACACTAATAGAAGGATAAAAGAACTTACTGCTGATTGTTTACTTTAATCCTATGGTGATACATAATGGTTCGCTCCCTTCTAAAAATAGTTCTCACTCTAGTTACGCTACACATACTATCTTTAATGATCATTATACCTACTATTCTACTAATACTTGTATCTTTTCTAAAACCTAACTCATTATCCCCTAAGGGACCATGTCATAAGCTTTTTCTATCAATGAAAACCATGTGTAGATCTGTTCTTTTTCTTACTAGTATCTCTTCTTAGTAAATAATAGCTTCTATAGTGACCTCCTCGACGTAAAAGCAACTTCATTTCAAATACGTGTTTCTTTTCTTAGTTTTTGTTCAATTACTCCCTTCCAGAGTTTCATTGTATAACTCATAATCTTAATATCTGTTCATCAGGCATTTTTCCTAGCATCTAATAATTTTTTTTGAATAGCTTAGTTAAATATAACTAGACACTTCCAACTTCAAGGAGAGTATCATCAAGTCCTATAGCTCTCCCATGCCTAGATTTTATTTTCTTAAGGGCACTCTTTAATCTATATTCCCACCAATTCAAATAAAACTTGTAAGTATGTAGTGGTGTCGAAGGCGCTGCGAGGCACGTGCGTGAGGCGCAAGGCGAGACGAAGCGCAGCCATGTGCCCAGGGCGACGGCCATGCGTGCGTGCGAGGCCAGACACACGTCCGACGTTGCTTCGATCGCGCCTCACGCGAGACGCGCGTCTCGCAGCGCTGCGAGGTTGTTGGTTGGTCGGGTCACAACCCGCCAATGAAGCGGGTAAACCCGACCCGCTTTTGTTACATAAAAAAAGAGAAAAAGAAGAAAAACTTCTTACCTCTATCGAGCTAGGGCACCGGCGAACATGATCTCTCTCGCCTTCGACGCCGGCTTTCTCTCTTCTCTCTCTCCCCGAATCACTCCTCTCTCTTCCCCGACACATCTCTTTGTCTCTCTCGACGCCGCCTTCCGCTGGTTCGATCTCTCTTTGCTCTGCATTTCTCTCTCTCTCTTGCGCCCGAATCGCTCTTCCTCTCTCTTCGACATCATCTCCTCTCTGGACCCTCTCTCTCTGTCTCCACCTCTATTTATCTTTTAAAGTTGAGAGACTCTCTCTGTCTCTCTCCGTCTTTGTCTCCATCTCTGTACTCTTTATTGAATTTATTATTGAATTTGTTGAAAAATCAAATTATTGATTGTTACGAATTTGCTGATTAGTAATTATTGACTAGATCTCTCTGTCTCCATCTCTTTACTCTTTATTGAATTTGTTATTGAATTTGTTGTTTGATAAAAAAATTGGATTGTTATGATTTGCTGATTATTGTAAAAATCAAACTCAACATTATTGAATTAGACAATTAGTTAAACATTATTGGATTGTTATGAATTTGCTGCGAGACTGGATCTCTCTTATTGGATTTATTTTTTTTTTACAAATTATCATGAATAATTAATAATTTCATAACAAAGATTATCACAAACTATAAATCATCATTACAAATAATAACTTTACAATTATCAGTACAATTAATAATTATCATTACAAACATTAGTTCTTTTCACAAATTACAAATTTAATAATTTCATTATAAATTATCACAAATTACAAATTTAATAATTTCATTATAATTATCACAATTATCATGAATAATTAATAATTAAACAATCAGATGGTCCAAATATTGTAAAATTTTTGCAAGATTTTGTTTTTATGCCTTCAAGCTCTGATTGTGAACCTCCAAAAATTTGACTCCATTAGAAACTTCATAACAAAGACGAGCCACTATAGACCGATTATACAAAAGAATAGTAACAAAATATATGCAATTTTAGTACATATAACTAGCTTCTTATTCTTATGTGTATTAGTATAATACACTGTTGTACCTACTTAATTGCTAGACTCTTGTGTGCATATTAAAATATGTCTTTTTGTCCAGGTATAGTGCACCAGCAATTCTCTCTCTACTTCAGGAGGTGTCTGAGTATACCAGCAAACACTCTGACTGTGTAAAAATAGACTGGAATGTACTGGTTAAGATACCACCACAGGGATTTCCAATGCTCGAGAGTATCAAATGCTGTGGCGCCATTTGGCCTACGATAATCCTTTGTTGAAAAAAATAGAAGATGGAGCCGAGCCTTTGGTTAGCTTACGTTTTTGTTCATGCATACAGTTTATTGTCGATATTGTTTCCCTTGCATTGCTCACCTGAATCACACTGGTTTTCCATAGATACTGCATGATAAAAAGTTAGAAACTAACATAGTGCTTGTAGCCATGGTATTGGTTCCATAGAGCATGCTTAATTTTTTTTTTGTTTTCAATTTTACAGATAGCTTCACTTATTTTAGCTGTGATTTCAGTTGGTCAAGTGTTTTCTGAATTTAAGAAGCTCCTGAGATGAATGTATCTATTACCTATAAATTCTCTTTTATATCACAGTTATGTAACGGGATGATCCTGAGTATATTAGCAATACTCCTGATGAATCCAATGCATGTGTGTTTGTTATTATCTCTGATTGTTCCCGGGAACTGCTTCATCTACTATCTGACATTGCAATCACCTCACTGCTGGTGTACTGTGGGAATGCATGGTAGTCAGTGGGAGACATATCCAAATTTTGTTGGTAGGTGAAGTTTGTCAGATGCTTTTGGAAATATACATGTGCTTTATAGTCCCATAACTACTAGATTTCAATCAAATGTAGGTACTTAGATCCCCTAATTCGAACTGTATTAGTAGTTCCTTCTTTTCAGTTGGGTTTCTAATGGTCTAATTTAAGTTTTTTGCCTACTTGTTGCTGTCCCCCCCCCCCCCCCCCCCCCCCCCCCCCCCCCCTAATACTGTTACATCTATGCAAACAACTGTCATGTGTGTTTCATAAACCAAACCCATCCGGAGGGACATGATGTCTTTATCAGTATCTAAGCAATTTTTGCTTATCGTGTGTTTTGTGGACCTCTCATCTTACGACATTTTTTTTCTTTCCCTCACTTCTATGGTATCTGATGCTGGTTTTTTATTCATTTTTTTTTGAAATGGCATGTTTATCTTGTTATACACATGCAATGGAATATGGTGTGATACACATACAATGGAATATGGGTGAACTATCCATATTTACATAGCTTTCTTCCTTTGCTTTTAACCTTGTCATTGTAATGTGACCACTTTATTTGATTTTCTGTTGCAGGATGATGATAGTGATTTGGATTTTGAATTAGAAGCTGTTCCTGCTCTCAATCCTGAGGAGTTAGCAGAAGCTAAAGAATGTGCCAAGGTATAGCCATCGATATCTTAGCAGGAATGTTTCTCATTTGTATTCCATTTCCGAGCTGCTGTTATATGGCTATATGAGAATTAACAAACAAATGCCTCACAATTTGGTTATTCTTAAATTTGCTATATTAGTTTATTTGTGCATCTCTGTACTTAAGAATAATGAGTATGCACGTGCTACTAGTTGTATCCAGAAGATGATTTGTCCATTTCATTCTTTCAATCTGTTTTACTTATCAATGGTGAATTTAAAGCTTTGAAGTTTTACCAGGTTCAGATGTACTTGTGCTTATCATGAAGCGCAGTCCCCAGTTCTTATTCTACCATTACTGGAAGAATGTTATTTGTCATTTTCACTAGGACATGCTGACCCGTGCTGGTCTAAAGGAGTCTGACCCACATTGACACTAGCTACGGCTTGTTTCTAGCTACGGCTTCTTTCTTTTATCTGTATTTATCATCTTTTCATTATCATAGCATCTTCTTTATAAGCCGATTAACCTAACTTGGTATCATTTCTTATGCGGAGTGATACCTCTTAATATGCAATTGTTGGAGTTTGTTGTCTATATGTTGCATGGACCTTCACTGTAAAGGTCCCTTTATCACAGTGATTTGCTATACTCTTTTTCCATCACCCTTCAAAACCCACAAGTTTTCTCTTGCTCTTTTTTTTCCTGTGCTAAAAGGTATCTGCAAGGCTGTTAGTCTGAGGCCCTGGTAATTAATCATTTTCGGAAAAGGAGAACTCTCCTGTATACTGTCCTTAAGGAACCATTATTTTTTAGAACAGAGCATGTGATGGGTGTGAATCCTTTTCGCACGTATCAGCGCCTTTGTCGCCGTGTCACAACGGCCTCTCTTTGGCTGTGATTTTGAGTCATGTTTAGTTGTGATTTTCTTTAAATTTTTGGACAAATATTTAGTCCATGTGACGTAGTTGTCATTGGTTTTCGTTTGAGTTCAATTGAACTCCGTTTGAGTCAGTTTGCGGAGTCTTGACTGAGTCTAGTTGGTTATATCTTATTTTAGACTTGTATTAGTTTTTGTTTTTTTTGTTTAGCATCACATCGGATATGACTTCTCTTTATAGGAGTCTATTTAAAAAGACTCAATTCAGTGAACAAAGTAATGAATGATTGATTAAAAACTTTGCGATTGGTATTGGTTTGATCTTCTTTTGATTAGTTAACTGGTGGTGGAGTCAAAATTCGGGTTGCGATTCATGATCATATCCTCAATTTAAATTTTTAGTTTTGATCCTACATCAGTTTGGTATCAGAGCTAAATTCTTGAATCTCTCTTTCTTTCACAATTTTTTTTTCAAACCCTAGTTCTACACAGTTTCTCAATTTTCTTTCTCTTCTCTTTAGTTACACAATAACAACAACTAAGCCATTTATCCCAAGTATTTGGGGGTAGGCTACATGAATAAAAAGAGAATTATGTCGGATTGGGCACATGGATAAGCTTTCTCCACTCATTCCTATCGAGCAATATGCCTTCACTAAGACCTTTAGCCTCTATATCTTGTCGTATTATCTCCATCCATGTTTTCTTTGGTCTCCCCTGCGCTCTTTTAAATTGCTCTAATTTGATACGCTCTACTCGGCGGACTGGCACATCTGTAGGTCTACGTCGCACATGATCCAACCATCATAGGCGGTTTTCTCTCATTTTCTTTTTTATAGAAGCTACGCTTATCTTAGTACGAATGTTCTCATTTCTCACCTTCTCTCTTCGTCTTACCACACATCCAACGAAACATGCGCATCTCTGCTACACTCATCTTCTGGGCGTGATTTCTCTTTATAGCCCAACATTCTGTGCTATATAATAAAGCTGGCCTAATAGCGGTCCTATAAAACTTTCCGTTCAGCCATAACTCAATATTACGATCACATAAAACTCCTGTTGCGCTCTTCTATTTCAACCAGCCGGCTTGAATTCTATGGTTGACATCACTATTAATCTTCCCATTTTTTTGAATAATAGAACCCAAGTACTTAAAATGACTGCTCATAGGTATTTCTTGATCATCTAGTGTCACAAATAGTATAACCTCAGATTTCCTGTTTATTGAATTTACACTCCATATACTCTGTTTTGGTCTTACTTAATCTAAAACCTCGAGATTCTTGAGCTTGCCTTCATAACTCCATTTTTGCATTTACCCCAACTCTTGTTTCATTAGTTAGGACAATATCATTAGCAAATAGTATGCACCACTGTATGTCATTCGGAATAGCTCTAGTAAGAACATCCATTACTATGGCAAATAAGAATGGACTCAATACAGATCCTTGATGCAATCCAATTGTGATAGAAAAATCACTTGTTATGCCCCACAAGTTCTGACATTTGTCACTACTCCATCGTACATGTCCCTGATTATGTCAATATATTTGATGGGGACTTCCTTTTTCATCAATGTCCACCATAATACCTCTTTTGGCACCTTATCGTAAGCTTTTTCTAAATCATTAAAGACCATATGCAAATTTTTCTTCCGCTTTCAAAATCGCTCTAGACGAAGCAAATAAATAGCCTCTGTCGTCGATCGCCTTGGAATGAACCTAAACTGGTTCTCTGATATTTTAACATTCTGTCTTAACCTGTGTTCATTACCTTTTCTCAAAGCTTCATGGTGTGACACATGAGTTTTATTCCACAATAGTTTGAACAACTCTGGATATCACCCTTATTCTTATAGAGAGGTACCATGATACTCTTCCTCCGCTCATTTGGTATCTTTCTAGTTATCCAGGTCTTGTTAAAGAGGTTTGTCAGTCATCTCACGCCCACCTCTCCTAAGCATCTCCATACCTCCATAGGAATTCCATCCGGGCCAACAATTTTCCTTGACTTCATCCTCTTCAAGGCCTCTTTAACTTCAGATTCGCTAATTCTGCGCATATAATTACGGTTCATATCTTGACACTGAATGGTAAGGTCATCCAAACCTTGAGTAGAACTACCATTGAACAATTTGTCAAAATACTCTCTATATCTTTTTTTGATTTCATCTCGAACTAAAACCTTCTAATTCTGATCTTTGACACACCTCAAAGTACATAAGTCTCTATTATTTCTCTCCCATATTCGAGCAATTATATATATATCCTTTTCAACCTCTTTGGTGTCCAACTTCTCATACACTTTTTGCACACTTTAGTTCTTGCATTCTTAACAGCTTTCTTAGCCTCCTTCTTGGCTAGATTATACCTCTCAAAACTCACTCCATCACAATTTTTTTTCAAATCACTGTAAGAGTTTCGTTTGATCTTAATGACAGCTTTTACCTTCTTCATTCCACCATGATGTATCCTTACATGGTGGAGCACCACCTCGTGACTTACCGAGTACATCTTTAGCTACATTTATAATGCAGCTACCAATTTTTGTTTCATGTTGTATTGGGATCATCTTGGGCTTTCCAATCTACTTCATGTACTACTCGATCTACAAAAACTCCTTAGTTACATTCTTTTAGCCGCCACCACTTAAATCTTAGGACCTAACTTACGTTTAATCTTTCTAAATCTGCTTCTAATCTGGATATCTAAAATTAAGAGTTGATGTTGGATTACTACACTTTCACCCGGTACTACCTTACAATCCATACAACAACCTTTATCTACTTTCCTAGTTAAAAAATCTATTTGGCTCGCACTTGATTCACTTCTAAAAGTAATCAATTGAGTCTCTCTTTCTAAACCAAGTATTCGCTTAGATCAAATCATAGGATAAAGCAAAATCTAGAATCGAGTTACATGGTTCATTTCTTTCCCCAAAATCAAATCCTCCATGTACACTATCAAACTCATAACGACTAGTTCCTACATGCCC
>JAVJIF010018968.1:0-55133 GCA_038442645.1 Agave tequilana
TGTACTTGGTAAAGATCAAGACTACATTACTTCCATTAATTTTCTTCCTAACCCTGAAAGTCAAACAAGTCATCTTATTTTGACCAAGTATAAGAAATCTTAATTATGATTTTTCTATTCCTTAAAATTGACTTAAATTCTTACAAAAAATATATCAAATATTGTTCTTTCCTTTAAAAATGTTATATATATATATATATATTCTTTGTTTTCTTTTTTTTTTAAAGTTATATTAGTCATGTTAGAGCCCTTCCCCACACTTATCTCATGCATTGTCCCCAATATATGAAAGAAATGTATAGATGCATGAAATAAAATGGAAAAGAGAAAAGTTACCAATACACTGGGTCGAAAAGACCCATAGCCGTTTCATTTACCGGCACCGATTCCAAGAAAGGTTAAGACGGTGACCATTTATCTTGTCATTTCCATTCTTGGTGTCACTGATCTCTACAGCACCGTGTGGAAACACGATTTTTACAACGAATGGCCAAGTCCATCTTGATTTTAATTTTCCTGAAAAAAGATGAAGCCTAGAATTATAGAGTAAGACTTTTTGTCCAGGGACAAATGCTTTTCTTATGATATGTTTATCATGATAAATCTTAATTCTATCTTTAGTGATTTTAGCATTTTCATAGGCCTCATTTCTCAACTCCTCTAATTCGGAAATTTATAATTTTTGAAGGTCACTGGCCTTAGTCAAGTCAAAATTTAGCTGCTTGATTGCCCATAAGGCCCGGTGCTCTAACTCAATGGGTAGGTGGCAAGCCTTCCCAAAGACTAACCTATAAGGAGACATCGCTAGAATCGTCTTAAAAGCGGTCCTGGAGGTCCATAGGGCATCTATATGTTTGGTGGACCAATCTTTCCAGATTTGATTCATAGTTCTCTCCAAAATAAGCTTGATTTGTCTATTGGAAACCTCAACCTGTCTACTGGTCTGAGGATGATAAGGTGTGGACAATTTGTAAGTTATGGCATACTTTCGCATAAGAGTTTCAAAGGATCTATTGCAAAAGTGAGTGCCATTATCACTGATGATAGTACGAGGGGTTCCGAAGCGTGAAAAAATTTTCTCTTTCAAAAACTTTATGATAATTTTGTTATCATTAGTTTTACTTAGAATGGCTTCTACACACTTGGACACATAGTCCACAACAACCAATATGCATTGGTTTCCAAATGATTTAGGAAATGGACCCATAAAGTCGATGCCCCAAATATCAAAGAGTTCTATTTCTAGAATTGGGTTGAGGGGCATCATATCTCGTTTTGAGATCCTTCCTACCATCTGGCAACTAGGGTACGTCTTGCAAAATTCATAAGCATTTTGAACAAAGGGGTCAATAGAACCCACTTTGTAGCACTTTTTCAGCAGTCTTGCGGGGACCAAAGTGTCCACCGCATGCAAGTTCGCGACAAAAGGATAAAACACTCTTAACCTCTTCATCGGAAATGCATCTCCTAATAATTTGGTCAGAACAATAATTAAAAAGATATGGTTCCTCCCAAAAGAAATACCGGACTTGAGATAAGAACCGGTATATATCATTTTTAGACCAATGAGACGGAGTTTGGTTTGTGACTAAGTAATTCACTATATCAGCAAACTATAGTTCCCTAAAGATAGCTAAGAGATTTTCATCAGGAAAATCCTCATTTATGGGCAACTAGTTGCTTGGAGAATTTAAGATTCACGAGAGATGGTCAGTAGCGACATTTCTATGCTTTTCTTGTCTCGAATCTCGAGATTGAATTCTTGAAGAAGGAGGATCCAACGAATGAGTCGGGCCTTGGCATCCTTCTTCATCATGAGATACCTAACGCAGAATGATCGGTGAAAATATTGGTTTTGGACCTTAGTAGGTAGGGAACGAAATTTCTCTAAGGCAAACACTACTGCCAAGAATTCCTTCTTAGTAGTAGTGTAGTTAAATTGAGCATCGTTGAGAGTCCTACTAGAATAGTAAATCACTTGCTGCTTGTTATCAATGTGCTGTCCTAAGACAGCGCCTATGGCAAAATCAGAAGCATCGCACATGATTTCGATCGGCTTAGACCAATCCGGTGCAGATATGATTGGTGCAGAATAAGCTCTCTCTTAAGCTTCTCCCAAGAATTCATACATTCAGCATCTAAAGTGAAGGACACGTCCTTAGCTAACAGATTAGTCAAGGGCCCAGCAATCTTGCTAAAATCCTTGATAAATCTCGGTAAAAATTGGCGTGTCCTAAGAAGGATTGAATATCCTTCACGCATTTAGGCATGAGAAGCTTATCAATAGCCTAAATATTGGCTCTATCCACTTCAAAATTCTTTCTTGGAGATTTCATGACCCAAGACAATTCTATGTCTTACCATGAAGTGGCATTTCTCCTATCTCAGTGTCAGATTTTTCTCAGCACAACATTGGAGGACAAGTTTTAAATGGTGGAGACATTGAGTGAACGAATCTCCATAGATGGAGAAATCATCCATAAAGATTTCTAAGATTCATTCTACCATATCAGAAAAAAACTGAACATGTAACGTTGAAAACGTTGCTGGGGTATTGCACAAGCCGAAAGGCATTCGACGATAAGCAAATATCCCAAATGGACATGTGAACGCAGTCTTTTCTTCATCCTCAAGATATGAAACTGATTATACCCCGAGTAACCGTCCAAGAAATAGTAATATTGTGGCCCGCCAAACGTTCAAGCATTTGATTAATGAAAGAAAGTGAAAAATGGTCCTTACGAGTTGCGGCATTAAGCTTCCTATAGTCAATGCAAACTCGAATATTCATGGGAAGTCGAGTTTGGATCAACTCTTTGTTCTTATTTTTCACTACTGTGGAATCGGATTTCTTTGGAACCGTGTAAACAGGACTGACCCAATGGTTATCAGAAATAGGATAGATTATCCATTGTCTAAGAGTTTCACAATTTCAGCATTAACAGCCTCTTGCATTATAGGGTTTAATGGTTGAGGTTTTATCTGCACATAAAATAAAAAATTTCAGAACTTTTAAAACAGTAGTGCAAGGTGCTCAATTTTATCGCTATAGCAAGTGGCTATGCGGGTCATGATCCACAAGGAGGGACTAGCGATGGATGCTTTGTTATCAAGCTCTATTTTAGGTTACAAATAATGGTTAAAGATCTTCTTTTGGTTCTTAAAAAGAAAAGAAAAAAATAAGTTAAAGTTAAGTTAAAAAGAAAGTGGTAGATTGAGAAGGTGGAGAAAATAGAAATGGATATGTACAAAGAAATTGAAAAAGAGTGAAAAAAAGTGGTAGATTGTGTTAGTGATCTAAACTAAGGAATTAAAAGAAAGAAAACTAAAACCTAAAAAACTTACTTACCTCTTCGGCGGCTGCTTACCTTTGACCTGTATCGACGATGTACCTTTGTTTGAAGGCGAGCAAAGTATGACAAATAGGATCTTCCCTATTCATTTGGATCCACAAACATGGAAGAGGGAAGCAGACGAAAACAAGAATAGAAAAGAAAAGAAAACTTCGATTTGATTCAAATAGCAATGAAAGAAAAGATCACTTATACCGGTGTCACCCTCAATACAAGCTTGTTCTCATTCCTCCATAAAAGTCTCCTCTCCTCTCAGTTACTGATCGGTCACATATATTGCATACATATTGTCACATTACCATGCTTGTTATCCAAATAAATCATATTAATAAGTCCTATTTTCTTTATAAAATGCAAGCCCATTGCTAAAGAATAGGCCAGAGAAACGAGCCCAAAAGCCCATTTAATTCAGAATAAATTTGAAATCAAAAAATCAGGGCAGATCTTGGGAAATCAGAGAGGTTGAAAACTGGTTGAAATGAATCTTCCTAAATCAAGCGGTTGAAGCCAACAAATCAAAGATCGTTTCGTCAAATCTGGGAGCTGTAACAGTGAATCCAGCAAGACAAAATGGGGCCCAAGTCCGCGCCAACCGTTGCTCCACCAGGATGTGGCCACTTGGCCACATCCTGGCCGCGGATTCGCGGCCCAAGCTGCGGATCCGCAGCTTGTTGGTGGAGATAAGGGGATCGTTTGCTCCCCTTATCTCTCACTCCTTTCCCTCTGGTTTTTGCCTATAAAAGACAGGGTTTTGTACAGAAAAAGTAGCGAAGACTAGGATTAGAATTTTTATTTATTCTTTAAGGTTTTAGGCTCTTTGTTAGATAGTATAGAAGTTATAACTTTGTTTTGTAATTTGTAGTTTAGATCAAATACCAATGAGAGAGAGGAATTGAGTGCTTGTAATCTGAAGATTGAAGTGACAGTAATAAAAGGATCTAGCATTCTCTTCTTCCACTCCAATTCACGGTATGTCTATCTTTATTTTTATGCTTTCTTTTTCATATTCCATGATTAGCTAATTTCATTTTCTGGGCTCACTAATAAGTCTCTTCTATTACCTCTCTCTTGATTGATTTTCATGAAAGCAACACTTTTTGAATCAGAAAAACATCTTAGTTAAACTTCGTTCTTGAAAGCACATGAGGATGTCTTTACTTTAAACTTGGACTTTCAATGCACAAATCTTTTTAAATTATTTTTATTTCATACTTGCTTCTTCGCGCTTGATGGTTTAACATTCTCTTTTTAATGATTTGTAAAGAAAGGGCTTAAGATTTAAACGAAACCATCTTATTTGTTTTACTTGAGCATTAAAATAAACTAAAGGTTTTTTTTCTTATGATAAAAATGATGCACCCAAACGTTCTTGAGATAAGTACATAGTTGAGTAGAAAATTAGTGAGCCCATATCTTCTTCTTATATTAAAAACAATAAATCACTTTTCAAAGCTTTTTTAAGTCACCTTTTCCAAAGCCTTCTCCAAATTTGCAATTTTTCTTTAATCATCTCTCCTCTCTCCATTCTCTTTTCAACTAAAAAACTAGCACCATTCTTGGCTTTCTAAACAAAACACCGAAAAACTTTCATCGCATTCCTCCTCATGGACACGACCCGTTAGCCAAAAGTTACACGGTAAATCCTTGCCCTTTCACTTTACAATCAAATTTTAGCGCCATTGCCGGGCAGGGAACGGTGTGTTTGTTTTTTTTTAACAAGTTTGGAGTCTTATTTCAGGGACATCAAGATTCAGATTTAGCATTCAAGCTTTGCAGGAGAAGACTTGCTATTCTGTACCCCTACTCTCGAAAGTAGGAAACAAAATTTCAAGAAATTACAAGTGCAAAAGTTGAAACTTTTGTTGGACTACTAAAACTCTTTTTTTGTAGGACACATCGCTTGCAAAAAATTATATCTTTGATTGTTATTATTCTTGCTATATCTGCTATTCACAATCCCTGTTTAAATTAAACAGTAATTGAGTGATTGTTAATTGCTTAAAAAACGTTTAGACTTGCATTCTAGGCATTTGTCTAATTACGTTTATTTTACAATTACTGTTGAAGATAGCTGGAGACAAGGTACGTATGCATAGCATATAGTTTAGGAAACACTCTTGGGTCTTTTGAATGTTACTTTTCTATATCTTGCACACTTTGCACAATCAATTCTAAGGGCAAGACCCAAATCAAGATAAGGTGGGGAAGTCATTACCCTTCCTTAGCCCACAAACCATCTCCGAGCACGCACAACCTAAGCCTAAGTAAAATCTGATAGATGGTTGCCTTAGGGACATCTCGAACTCACTAGGAGAGTATCCTAAGGGGGAAGGTGTTAGAATTTGATTCCTGCCAAATCAGTGTCTAGGAAAGGGATTGAGGGGGAAACCCCGAAGGCTGGTGGTTTGGCTTAATTAGGCCCGTCGCTTTTGCGCGGATACCTCCCACCTACCTTGCCCTGACCTGCCTGATTAGATTATGGTCAAAGTCTGCATTATACCTCCTTTGAACAATCAACCAGTTAGGAGTTGTCTAGGTCAAGGTTACCTTAGACTAGGCTTGATTGTTTTCTCTTCTTGACTATTAGTGAACTTGTTTGTGATTATGTTTGTGTATGCAAGTGTGGTCAAGAGACCCTAATTCATCTAGGTTAACTAGAAACACATCATCACCCAAGTTTGAACCAAGACCAGATTCGGTTATGGCTCAACCGACATCTTTGCAGGATAGGTTCTATCCCATTAGAATCTCACTTCCATCCTGCATCCAACTTCCATCAGTTAGTGAACACAATTTTGAGCTTAAGCCACAGTTCATCAACACAATCCCTAAATTCCATGGCTTAGAATCCGAGGATGCTTATTTCTTTATAAGAGAATTTGAGGAAGTATGCTTAATGATGAAAATCCCACACCTTCCAGATGATGCTATTAGGTTGAGATTTGCCCATTTGCTCTTAAGGACTTGGCCAAGAAATGACTCTACAGCTTACCGGCCGGCTCTATCACATCCTGGGATGGTTTCATCAAGATCTTCTTGAAAAAATTCTATCCAATTCACAAGACCGCTCTCGTTAGGGAAAACATCATGCAGTTCAAGTAAGAACCTAGTGAACCGTTTTGGAGGTACTTTGAACGCTTCAAAGACCTCCTTGTCCAATGTCCTCATCATGGAATAGAGAAATGGTGACAATGCCAAATTCTTTATGACGATTTAGACTACTCAACTAAGAGACTCTTAGAAAGCATGTGTCAAGGGGATTCTTGCAGAAGGATGAGCATGAAGGATGGAATTTATATGAGAATCTAGCTGAAAAGACCATCCAATGGGAAACTGCTAGTGAAACCTCTAGGAATCCAAACTCTATCTCTTCAAAAAGAGGTCTCCATTCATTTGAATCATCCATAGCTAACGAGGATAAGTTAGCTAACCTAGCGATAAGACTGGAAGCTTTAGAAACTAAGGAACCAAGTCCAGTCAATCAAGTCAGCCCAAACAAATTTCCATCTCCGGGTTGTACTTACTGTCAGGCCATGAATCACGTGTTTGAAGAGTGTCCTGTATTTCAAGCTCAACAACACTTTTCTGAACCGATGAATGCGACCTTTTCAAGACCTAACAATGATCCTTACACTCCAACGTACAATCCTGGCTGGAGAAATCACCCAAATTTCTCATGGAGCCAACAAAATAATGACCACCCACTGTCAAACCATGCAAGCCACTTCCATCATTCCAATAATTCTTCCAATCATCAACCCAACTTTCCAAATCACCCTCACAATTCTCCCAACAATTTTTCACATTATCAACCAAATTTTCCCAACCAAGCTCCACAACTTTCCTTTCAGAATCCTCAGCTTGAAAGGAGAATGACTGACTTTGAGAGAAATATGGAAAGGTACATTAAGAACCAAGATTCTCTCATGCAAACAATACAGAGGATAGATGGTCAAATGGACCACTTAGCTAATCCACAGAATGAGAGGCAAAATGGTACCTTTCCCAGTCAACCAATTATAAATCCTAAGAATTCTCATCAAGCTCATTTGGCTAAGGATCAATCATTGAATTAATGTAATGTTGTTCATACATTGAGGTCGGGAAAGAAAGTTGATAACCAAGTGTCAACACCACCCAATCCCAGTTAGCACAATCACACTCCAGCTTCTACCTCATCTAGTCCAAATCCTTCCAAATCTGACGAATCTGAAATAGATAAGTCATCCAGTCAGGTGTAAAAGCCTAAAGTACCATTTCCTAATAGGCTAAAGAACAACAAGCAGAATCCACACATGGATAAAATAATTAAGATCTTCAACCAAGTGAAGATAATGTGCCACTCCTTGATGCCATCCAACAAGTCCCATCCTATGCAAAATTTCTTAAGGACATGTGCACCAAGAAGAGAAAGACTAATGTACCCAAGAAAGTCTTCTTAGCCACTAACAATAGTGAGCTACTATCGGGTCCGATCCCTATCAAGTACAAGGATCCGGGTTGTCCCACCATTGCCTGCACTATAGGACAAGCCGAAATTAGTCATGCACTTCTTAACTTGGGAGCAAGTATCAACCTGCTTCCATTCTCAGTTTATCAACAACTCGGGTTGGGCGATTTTAGTCCGACTCGAGTCACAATCCAACTGGCTGACCGTTCTGTGAAAGTTTCAAAAGAGGAAATTAATGATGTCCTTATCTGGGTCGAGGAGTTTATCTACCCAGTTGATTTCATAGTTCTTAAGACACAACCTGTGTCCAATCCTAGGGCTCAAACTCCTGTTATCTTAGGGCGCCCATTCCTTGCTACTTCTAATGCTATTATCAATTGTAGGAATGGATCTATGAGATTAACCTTTGGGGACATGACTAGAGAAGTCAATGTCTTCAACCTAGAAAAACAACCTCGTAAGATAAGAGACCAAACATTTAAGGTAAATTTTGTTGAAAATAATTGTGATGAAGAAAGTGAAGGAATAGAGAATGAGTCGCTATTTCTTAATGAATTATTTAAGAATGAATGTGATTATCCTAATGAGACGGCATATGTCGGAGATCCTAATTTTAGATCACCCTTTAAAACAGAAAAACTTGATTTGAATTCTTCACTTTCGATGAGCCAACCTATATATCGCATGAGAATATAATTCAAGAACCTCCGATTGACATACTCTTTGAAAACCTCTTCGAAGAAGAACTCATGTGTTTGGATGAACCAACTAGGGATCATTTGGTTAATTACACATCTTCAGGAGAAAGTGTTGACCTAAGCTTTGAGGAGATATATGGAATTGAGTTAGAATTCCTAGGCATTCATAATGAAGAAGTTTCAACTGAGAAGTGTAGTGGAGATACCTTTTTGAATAATGAATGTAGTAATATGAGGAAGAAACACCTAAAGAAGGTGAGACCGGGGAGGAAGAGAGCTAAAATGACAAAAAATTGACCTCCCCACTATGCCCTATAAAGAGGACCCATCGGAATAATAGGAAGAGAGCAAGAGGGATGAGACCGAAAAAGATCTAGGTGTGGGAGAAACTTGATGTTGTACATATTTTTGTATAATATATGCACCACTTTTACATTTCATTTCACGCATCTATACATTTCTTTCATACATTGGGGACAATGCATGAGATAAATGTGGGGGAGGGTTCTAACATGACTAATATAACTAAAAAAAACAAAAAAAACAAAGAAAATATATATATATAAAAATAAACTTTTTGAAAGGTAAGAACAATATTTTGATATATTTTTTGTGAGAAATTAAGTCAATTGTAAGGAATAGGAAAATCATAATTAGGATCTCTTACACTTGGTCAAAATAAGATGACTTGTTTAACTTTTTGGGTTAGGAAGAAAATTTGTGAAAGTAATTTAGTCTTGATCTTTACCTTGATGAAATATGCACACTTTATACACTTACACACTTAGGGTTCAAAAATAAAGACTCTTATGCCTTATAAAAAAGAAAAATGAAAAACTATATATGTATAAAAAAATAAACAAATCTAATTATTGATTAGCTAGGTGCTTTGGCCTAAGCAAGCATTGGTATTTATGCAAAAGATAATTAGATAAGTTTGAAAATATATATATATAAAAATCCTCTGATTAAACTGGGTATTTGTGCCTCATGAAGCATAAGTATTCACGCCTAAAAGGGGTACATTTTATAAATAAAACTCTTAGTTTTGTGGCCTTGTCTGCTCGAGTGTTTAAGTCCATAGGGGTGTTTTCTCACCTGGTGCCCTAAAACTGTTTGGTTTGGGTGTTACGGACTAAAGGCTCGTTACATGGGCAGATTAGAAAGCCTAATGGAATTGAGAAATAAATACCACCAAAAATAAATATAAATAAGGCATAAGAGTTAATGTTAAAGAACCCTTAGTCAAACTTCACAGTCACGATGGTGCATATGACTCAGGGTAAAGTAATACACTAGATGAGAAATACAATTTGACTCCTTACTTTGATTGATGACATATTTTTGAATAGAGACTAAGTTTAGGAATGAAAATTTTGATATTACTATAACTTATAGATTACTTAAACTCTCACAAATATACTTCAAATATTTTCTCTTTTCAAAATAGTTTTCGAAAACACTAACTTTTTTCTCTTTTTCTTTATGGATTTTTGTAGGTGCAATCCACTGAAAACTCTCACGAGACAAAACTCGTCCTCTAGGCGTAACCTAGAGGTTTAACGGCTTGTTGCACATGCTCAGTGCAATCGAGTGACCTGCGAAAGTGGTCTAATAATTGATTAAGATTAGTTTTGATATTTTGCTCGAGAGCAAGCAAACGATAAGTTTTGGAGTGTGATCGGTCACATATATTGCATACATATTGTCACATTTCCATGCTTGTTATCCAAATAAATTATATCAATAAGTCCTATTTTTCTTTATAAAATGCAGGCCCATTGCTAAAGAATAGGCTAGAGAAACGAGACCAAAAGCCATTTAATTCAGAATAAATTCAAAATCAGGGAATCAGGGCAGATCTTGACAAATCAGAGAGGTTGAAAACCGGTTGAAATGAATCTTCCCAAATCAAGCGGCTGAAGCCAACAAATCAAAGATCGTTTCGTCAAATCTGGGAGCTGCAACAGTGAATCCAGCAAGACAAAACGGAGCCCAAGTCCACGCCAACCGTTGCTCCTCCAGGATATGGCCACTTGGCCACATCCTGGCCGCGAATCTGCGGCCCAAGCCGGGGATCCGTGGCTTATTGGTGGAGATAAGGGGTGGCTCCCTTATCTCCTCACTCCTTTCCTCTGAATTTTTTCCTATAAAAGGTAGGCTTTTGTACTGAAAAAGTAGCAAAGACTAGAATTAGAATTTTTGTTTATTCTTTAAGATTTTAGGCTCTTTGTTAGATAGTATAGAAGTTGTAACTTTATTTTGTAATTTGTAGTTCAGATCAAATACCAGTGAGAGAGGAATTGAGTGCTTGTAATCTGAAGATTGAAGTGACAGCAATAAAAGGATCTAGCTTTGTCTTCTTCCACTCCAATCATGGTATGTCTAGCTTTATTTTCATGCATTCTTTTTCATCTTTCATGCGTAGCTAATTTCATTTTCTGGGCTCACTAATTACTCTCTTATATCACCTCTCTCTTGATTGATTTTCATGAAAGCAACACTTTTTGAATCAGAAAAACATCTTAGTTAAACTTCGTTCTTGAAGGCACATGAGGATGTCTTTACATTAAACTTGGACTTTCAATGCACAAATCTTTTTAAACTGTTTTTATTCCATACTTGCTTCTTCGCGCTTGATGGTTTAACATTCTCTTTTTAATGATTTGTAAAGAAAGGGCTTAAGATTTAAACGAAACCATCTTATTTGTTTTACTTGGGCATTAAAAGAAACTAAAGGTTTTTTTGCTTATGATAAAAATGATGCACCCAAACGTTCTTGAGATAAGTACATAGTTGAGTAGAAAATTAGTGAGCCCATATCTTCTTATATTAAAACAACAAATCACTTTTCAAAGCTTTTTTAAGTCACCTTTTCCAAAGCCTTCTCCAAATTTGCAATCTTTCTTTTAATCATTTCCCTCTCTCCATTCTCTTTTCAACTAAAAAACTAGCACCATTCTTAGCTTTCTAAACAAAACACCAAAAAGCTTTCATCGCATTCCTCCTCGTGGACATGACCCGTTAGCTCAAAGCTATACGGTAAATCCTTGCTCTTTCACTTTACAATCAGTTACATAAAGAAAATAAAAATTACACAAAAGAAAAGTAAAACCTAAGTTACAAACTACAATATAGCCTAAATTCTACTCTCTGCCTAGTCCTTCCCTTTGCCTTTGAGATTGCAGGTATTTATAGGAGAAATGCAGAGTTTAGAGGAGTATGAAGATAGAGGAAGCTGGATATTTCTGAATTTGAATCCTCCCCTTATCTCCAAACTTGATTTGATGTGGATATTCAATTCTAATCTGCAGCTTATTGGCGTGTTGATTGCTGAAAATAACTTACCAAATAATAGAATTAGATATAGTGATCAACATAAAAGTTGTAGCTCTTTACGTCTTCTTTCTGGATCATCTTGAATCATTAGATTTGAATTTTGATAGCAAAAGTTATGATTCAAATACTAAAATATATTCAGTCAAAATCTGAGTCAAATTTGCTTCATCTCATCCGTTGATCTTCTCTTTATCCATTTATCCCTTTGAATTTGGACTCTGTATTTGATGTTATCCTCAGTTTATCTTTAGATTTAACAACTTGATTCACCAAAAATTGAATTTAACCAATTGAATTTGGGATCATCTGAAATCACCTAGAGGGGGGGTGAATAGGTGATGGCTATATGAAATATGGCAATTTTGCGGAATTAAAACTTTCACACACAAATAGCACAAATAAAGACTTGCAATAAATACAACAATTAAGGTGCAAGAATTGAAAGGAGTAGAGTTAGAGAAAATTGATCAAACGCAAACGCAAGGATGTGTTTCCGAGGTTCGAGCCACGCTCTACGTCCCCACCTTCACACTTGAAGGATTTGCACTACTATCGTTGATCCCACCGGATCGCCAATACAAGGACACACTTGTCCCTTACACTTGTGATGCCGCAACACCACCCGAAGCTCACTAGCTCCCTTGAGGCCGATGCCTCTACAACTTCACTCCAAGAAGAAATGAGTGATCACACTTGATCACTTTACAAAAGCTCACTTGCACAATCCTAGAACCAAATATGTAGATGTAAAGCTTTGGGATTGTGGTGTGCAAAATCTAGAGAGAAGCTAGAGGAATAGGCTACAAGTTGGGTGTTGGGAATTTAGGCTTTGGAAAATCTTTTATGAAGGAAAGCTTTGAAAATCTTTGTAAAACTCTTATGAAATATTTGTAATGGTTGTCTAATCAATATGAGGTGACCCTCTATTTATAGGGGTCAAAAACAGCCTCAAAAACTCGTTGGAGACAAATCCCAAAAAGAAAAACAGTCAGAAAAACTAGCTGTTGGATCTGTCAGAACTTTTGACAGAGTCCGGTCGACCGGGTCGGTCGACCGCCAACGGTCAAAAAATATGACCGTTGGGGCTCATCGGTCGACCGGGTCGGTCGATCGAAAACTCCTGTGAAGCCAAGTGAACATCGGTCGACCGGGTCGGTCGACTGATATAGACGTGCACAGTATTGTGCACATCGGTCGACCGGGCCGGTCGACCGGTCACTGTGAGTTCTGAAAAACAGAACTTCCAGAACTAGAAAACTTGGATTTTGGTTTTGGGTTTTGGGTAAGATTTTGGAACTTGTAAAAACATGAAGTATAAGCATGTGTCATACTTCAATCATGTTAAAAATAGTTTGATAAAAATCCTTTTGATAGAACCATGTTTTTCCATAAAAATTGTTTTTCCAAAACTATTGTTTTTCTGAAAATCATATTTCCAAAATATGTTCTCTTTTAAAAACTAAGTTAGAAATGGAATTGAAAAATCTTTTTGAAGCCAT
This sequence comes from Agave tequilana, assembly GCA_038442645.1. Classification (NCBI taxonomy): domain Eukaryota; kingdom Viridiplantae; phylum Streptophyta; class Magnoliopsida; order Asparagales; family Asparagaceae; genus Agave; species Agave tequilana. The sequence goes on from JAVJIF010018968.1 coordinate 13,340, forward strand.
GAACCTAACTAAGAGGTGTGTGTGTGATAATCCCATAGCTCTACTTCTAATATCTAGCTTTGACAAAATATCTAAAATAAAAATAAAAATACAAAGCTTGTTTTCTTCAATGTCTTGATCTTGTCTTGATCTTGTCTTGATCTTCATATCAACATCTTGATCCCAAAGCATCCTAGTTGTGCATAGCTTGGGAATCTTCATTTTTGCGGCGAACTCCAAATGTGTGAGTCTTTTAGCGGAGCCGTCAAAAACAACCTGTTAAATAACCTGAAAAATTCTGAAACACAAATGTTAATACATAACTAAATATGTTTTGCTATCATCAAAATAACCGGGATAATGGCCTTTGGCCAACAATCTCCCCCTTTTTGATGATGGCAAAACTTATGTAGTTATCACAAAATATTTTGGGTAGAGACTTCAAATGAAGCTCCCCCTCAACACAAGCATATATATAAAATCATACTCAGGCATATTATCACAAATCATAATCATAAACATTTTATTTCCATGCCAACAAAAGATGCCAAATAGTCATGTCATATCATAGATGAAGGAAATGAGTTCTCATACATGACATAAATACATAAAACACATAACCATATCCATGTCCACAACACAAAATAAAAATACATGACAAAGCAAAAGATGTCCAACACAAAATATCCAAATACAAGTACAAGCCAAAATAACAAAGTGTCACAAAATATCTCTCTCAAAATAACTCTCCCCCTTTTTGAATCATCAAAAGGGGAGGTCACTCCTCAGCACCATCATCACCATCATCGCCGTCTCCGACATCATCACCACCTTCCTCTGAAGAAGCAACCTCCTCTGGATCCATGCCATCGACTCTGGTGCGCGGTGGAGGAACAGAAGAGCGAGCTCTGGGAGGAAATGGAGGACCGGTGGCAGGGAGTCGGCAAGCAGTCGGAGTCCGATCAGGAACGAGCATGTCAAATTTTGAGAAAAGGGCCTGAAACTGAACATCCACGAATCTCATGGAATCAGCGAAATAAGACATGTCGTTTCGGACCTCCTCTCGAAAAGCAGCGTCCTGAAGAGCACGAGCATCTAACTCTGCACGAATGGCTGCGTCGCGCTGCTCGGCCAAGGCCTGATGTGCCTCGAGCTGAGAGCGGACCTCCGAAGAGACAAGAGCAAGAAACTCAGGAGGAAATGCAGGTGCTGCAGAAGAAGAAGATCCTGGTGCTGAAGATGAGCCAGGACCAGCAGGAGGAAGAGGTGGTTGCACAGGAGCGTGTCTACGCAGCTGTGCTTCCATCATCTTCAGGATAACTCCATTGATGTTGGTCAGGGGATTTGATGGAGTTTCAGCAGAAAGATCAAAGTCAAGACCCCTAAGAAGATGGGTAATAAGCATGCCGTAGGGCAAGCTCCTACCCGCAGTACGGATCTGATCAGAGGCCATATGAGAGGCAATGACTCTAGGAAAGTTTACCTTAATCCCTTTAAGCAGACAAAAGATAATCAAAGTGACACAACCCCTAGCATGGCTATACTCACCATGTTTGGGGACAATGTTGTAAAAGATAATCTTGGCAAGGACTTGAGATTGAAGAGTGTATCGACTCACTACCTCATTCCTAACCAAGCCGGGTTGTCATCCCCGTGAATCAGAGTAGAGGCGGTGAGTGAAGACTCACCCTCAGGAAAATCAAAGTCATGCAAATCATGTGAGTACACATCTGCTCCGCCAGTGGAGAGATGCAGAATCCTAGCAAATCGACCTATAGAAATGTCGATTTTCCTACCTAGAACTCTAGATGTGATGCGGTTACCATCAAATTCATAGTTGGCATAAAAGTAAGGAACAAGGGAAGTGTATACTTGCTCCTTGATGGACAAGAACTCAACTAGGTTGTTGTTTTGCAAGATTTGAGGGATACCTAGATGTTCAAAATCCTGAATGGTAACAAATCTCCCTGAATTAATATTTCTAGTGGAGAGATGGGAGTATCTATCAGCAGCTAGATCATTTATAAAGGGTCGTACAGGTCTAGGAACCTGAGATGAGGGTTGAGCAACACCCTTCCCCTTCTCAGTTCGAGATCTCTTAGGCATGATTAATAAAAATGAAATTTTTAGATTAAAACAGGTTATGGCACGATTTAGAAGCTAAGCAACCTAAAATAGTGACAAAGGAAGAAAGATTTCTAAGCTAGAAGTGAAGATTCACAATAAAAATTCGATTTTTACCTTGATGAAAATTCTGAAACCCTAACTGAAAAATCTGAAATTCTCCGAATCCGTGGTTGGAAGTTGCTGAAATCGAAGATTCGGAAGTAGGATGAAGGATTTGAGATGGGTTTTAAAAAGATTTGGATTTGGTTGAAGGATTTGAGAGAACGAAAATTTTTGGGGAAAAATTGGTTCGTCGGTCGCTGAGAGAAATGAGAGAGAGAGAGAGAAAAATGAAAATATATAGCAGATTTGGGCAAAAACACGACGATCGGTCGACCGGTCCGGTCGACCGAATCCAACCGAGAGCTCTGTAAATAAGATCGGTCGACCGGGTCAGTCGACCGACATATCCCGAGACCACAGCAGGTCAGCATCGGTCGACCGGAATTATGGTCGGTCGACCGGTAGCACAGAAAAAAATAAAAATTTTCTCTCAGGCAGAGTCGGTCGACCGGAGATTTAAGGGTCGGTCGACCGGCTTTGCCTGAAAAAACAGTTAACAACATTTTGCCCAAAAAAATTTTAAGTAATTTTGTAGTCCAAAGTAGGTATGATATATTAATCATATAGGAATACCAACAGGTTTTAAATCTTTATTAAGTCTTAGCAAACATCAAAATACATGCAATCCAATTTTAATTTTATTTTCATATTTAAACAAAGATTTTAAAGATGTTGAAGCCGAATACCCAGTGACGGGTTCTGAACTTCATCCTCTTGATTCCTCTTGAATGAGTTGAGGTGCGCAATTGCCATCTTTAAGGTATTTGCTTAAATAGAAAATTTTACAAATGTTTTATTTTTATTTATGAAAATAATGTGTATATGTATACAAGTATATATTCACAAATAATAAACTATACATGTGGACATACTATAAAACAAGGCATGAAACTAAAGATATCAAAAACTAAACATGGCATATACAATCATGATGGAGTTGCAAGTTTATACTAATCATGCATCAATGAGGCATAAAACTAAACTAGCAATCCTATAACAATTGTATTTACAAAATTAAACTCTTAAATGGAGATGTTACCAATTTACGGGCAATCTCCAAAATTAGGTGCCTCCACGATAGCGATGCATGCATGATTTGTTCTTTAAGCTCCGATGCATCAACCACCCGGGCACCACCTCCTCCTAAGTCTTGGAGGGTGTAGATCCACCTATACCTGTATCATTTAAATTTGGTGGCTCTTTTGGTACCCAAATCTTAGTGGGTCCTTTGGGGTTAGATCCGGGGCGAACCCAAACAAATTTATTCTTTACATTATTCTTAGCATAGCAAAATTTTTCTAAATGGCCTTTGCGGCCACAATGTGTGCAAATATAAATTCTACCATTATTATTATTACCATACATGTATGCATGCTTGTGTGGGTGTACATGTTTTCATGCATGTGTATGGTGTACATGTTTCCCTTGGGTTACTCCCTTAGGAAATTTAGATGCAATCTTTTTCAAATCAAATGCATAACTTTTTAAAGTAGAATCCAAACTTCAACACGTTTTTGAATCTCTACAAAATCATTTTTACTACATGATGCAATGGGGGTTTTTCCTTTACAAGCTAGTTTATAATTTGCAAAATCACTTTTTATTTTCTCAAAAGAATTAGACAAATTATTTTTCTCCTTTTCAATAATATTAAGTTTATCTTTCATGGACTCATTTTCCCTTTTTAACTTTTTATTATGAGATTGCGAAATCTCATATCTATGTTGTAATTCCTCAAAGAAACGTGCTAGTTCATCCATAGTGAGATCATCATCATCAAGAGAGTTTTCAAATGTTACCTTAGAAGCGTCGTCTCCTTGTGCCATGAAGCACATGTTGGCGGCGTCGTGCTCCTCTTCGGATTCCGACTCCGAATCATCCCATGTAACGGCCAACGCTTTCTTCTTCTTCCCATGTTTGGAAGTGGTTGCTTGGAGAGCGGGACACTCGGTAATTAAGTGACCGATCTTCTTGCAATGAAAGCAAGGACCGGGTTCATCTCTTTTCTTCTCGTACCTTCCTTGAGGCTTCCCTCTTCGGAAGTTACTTTGCCGTCCCTTCTTGTAGAACATCTTGCCCACCTTCCGGATGAGCATGGCGAAGTCCTCATCGCAATCTTCGGATGAGTCATCTTCCTCAATGGTAGTAGGAGTGGCTTTGAAGGCAATCGTCTTCTTCTTTGGTGCCTCCCTCTCTTCTCTAACTTTCATCTCCATCTCATGCGTCTTGAGATTTCCGATGAAGCCGGAGAAGTCCATCTCCTCTTTGTCGTTTAGCTCCTTGAGAGTGGTCGCCTTGACTTCCCAAGCTTTGGGAAGAGCTCTAATCACCTTCCTTATCTTTTGATCATTATCGATCTTGTCGCCTAAGGAAGAAAGAGCATTAGTTATTTTCGTAAAACGGGTGAGCATGTCATCAATGCTCTCATTATCAAACATATAGAAATTCTCATATTGAGAACGTAGCAAGTCAACTTTGGCTCTCTTGACTTGAGACGTTCCCTCATGAGTCACAATGAGTATGTTCCAAACCTCAAATGCGGATTTACAATTTATTATGCGTGCAAGGTCATCTTCATTCAATGCTTGGGTCAATGCATATTGTGCCCTAGCATTAGCCTCATAGTCTTTGGAAGTATCCTCGGACCATGTGCTCTCATCACTAGTGGGTTCAATAAAATCTTTGGTAATGGCCCTAGCTACCCTAACTCCTAGGGATTTAAGGAAGAGATTCATTTTCACCTTCCAAATGGGGAAGTTTAAACCATCAAACTTGGGTGGGGATTTAATGCTAGAAAAGTCCATGGATGCCATGAATGCACAAGCAAATGTAAATGCAACACAAATGTATATAGCCAATATGGATCTCCCTAAGGTGGTTAGACCTAAGTTGTAGGGTTAGGCTCTGATACCAATTGAAATCACCTAGAGGGGGGGTGAATAGGTGATGGCTATATGAAATATGGCAATTTTGCGGAATTAAAACTTTCACACACAAATAGCACAAATAAAGACTTGCAATAAATACAACAATTAAGGTGCAAGAATTGAAAGGAGTAGAGTTAGAGAAAATTGATCAAACGCAAACGCAAGGATGTGTTTCCGAGGTTCGAGCCACGCTCTACGTCCCCGCCTTCACACTTGAAGGATTTGCACTACTATCGTTGATCCCACCGGATCGTCAATACAAGGACACACTTGTCCCTTACACTTGTGATGCCGCAACACCACCCGAAGCTCACTAGCTCCCTTGAGGCCGATGCCTGTACAACTTCACTCCAAGAAGAAATGAGTGATCACACTTGATCACTTTACAAAAGCTCACTTGCACAATCCTAGAACCAAATATGTAGATGTAAAGCTTTGAGATTGTGGTGTGCGAAATCTAGAGAGAAGCTAGAGGAATAGGCTACAAGTTGGGTGTTGGGAATTTAGGCTTTGGAAAATCTTTTATGAAGGAAAGCTTTGAAAATCTTTGTAAAACTCTTATGAAATATTTTGCAATGGTTGTCTAATCAATATGAGGTGACCCTCTATTTATAGGGGTCAAAAACAGCCTCAAAAACTCGTTGGAGACAAATCCCAAAAAGAAAAACAGTCAGAAAAACTAGCTGTTGGATCTGTCAGAACTTTTGACAGAGTCCGGTCGACCGGGTCGGTCGACCGCCAACGGTCAAAAAATATGACCGTTGGGGCTCATCGGTCGACCGGGTCGGTCGACCGAAAACTCCTGTGAAGGCAAGTGAACATCGGTCGACCGGGTCGGTCGACTGATATAGACGTGCACAGTATTGTGCACATCGGTCGACCGGGCCGGTCGACCGGTCACTGTGAGTTCTGAAAAACAGAACTTCCAGAACCAGAAAACTTGGATTTTGGTTTTGGGTTTTGGGTAAGATTTTGGAACTTGTAAAAACATGAAGTATAAGCATGTGTCATACTTCAATCATGTTAAAAATAGTTTGATAAAAATCCTTTTGATAGAACCATGTTTTTCCATAAAAATTGTTTTTCCAAAACTATTGTTTTTCTGAAAATCATATTTCCAAAATATGTTCTCTTTTAAAAACTAAGTTAGAAATGGAATTGAAAAATCTTTTTGAAGCCATGAACCTAACTAAGAGGTGTGTGTGTGATAATCCCATAGCTCTACTTCTAATATCTAGCTTTGACAAAATATCTAAAATAAAAATAAAAATACAAAGCTTGTTTTCTTCAATGTCTTGATCTTGTCTTGATCTTGTCTTGATCTTCATATCAACATCTTGATCCCAAAGCATCCTAGTTGTGCATAGCTTGGGAATCTTCATTTTTGCGGCGAACTCCAAATGTGTGAGTCTTTTAGCGGAGCCGTCAAAAACAACCTGTTAAATAACCTGAAAATTCTGAAACACAAATGTTAAATACATAACTAAATATGTTTTGCTATCATCAAAATAACCGGGATAATGGCCTTTGGGCCAACATCATCCTCCTCTAACCAAATAGATCTAGTTAAATCTAAATTTAACTGATATTTATTTGATTTTATTCTCTTTCTCCCCATGATTATCTTCTGCAAAATAGACATTTAAGACAAAAAATTTAACATATTTATTATGTAAAAATATAAAAAAATAATGCAATAAATGTGTGCAATTGCACCCCCACACCTATCTTTTGCTCGTCCTCGAGCAAAACAACCAAACTAAATCAAAGATTATTAGACCACTTTCGCAGGTTACACGATTGTACTGAGCGTGTGCAACAAGCCGTTAAACCTCTAAGTTTCCCCTAAGGACTTAAACACTCGAGCAGATAAGGCCACAAAACCAAGGGTTTTTATTTATAAATGTACCCCTTTTGGACATGAATACTTATGCTTCATGAGGCACAAATACCCTGCTTAATTAGAGGATTTATATATATATATATATATATATATATATATATATATATATATATATATATATATATATATATATATATATTCAAACTTTTCTAATTATCTTTTGCATAAATACCAAGGCTTTCTTAGGCCAAGCACCTAGTTATTCAATAATTAGATTTGTTTATTTTTCATAGATATACAGTTTTTTTTCTTTTTTCTTTTTTTAATAAGGCATAAGAGTCCTTGTTTTTGAACGCTAAGTGTGTAAGTGTATAAGGTGTGCATATTACTTCAAGGTAAAGATTAAGACTAAATTACTTTCACAAATTTTCTTCCTAACCTTAGAAATCAAACAAATAATCTTATTTTGACCAAGTATAAGAAATCCTAATTATGATTCTCCTATTCCTTAAAATTGACTTAATTTCTTCCAAAAAATATGTCAAAATATTGTTTCTATTTTAAAAATGTTTTTAAAAGTAAAGAAAATGTTAATATTTTTTTGTTAAATAATAAAAAGAAAACCTAAGTTATGTTAGAACCCTCCCCCACACCTATCTCATGCATTGTCCTCAATGTATGAATTAATGCATAGATGCATGAAAAGAAGAAGGGGAAGGAAAATATTACCTTAAGGTGGTGGTTCCGGTGGTGGTCTGATTGGGTCAAGCGTTGCTGCCCAATCAAGATAATATGGTGGTTCACGGAGTCCACTTTTATTGACCTCTTTTCTATTTACATATTTAGATTCCCCAATATGAATAGGATCATGAAAGAGAAACTTACTCCCTTACATGACCAGTCCTGGAAAATCATCACGGAGTCATCATGGTCTATACCTATGTCCAACAATAGAATGTGACTTGGTGGTATAGTTGACTTGGACTCTAGAATGATAGGTTCAGGAACCAATACTAACTCAGGAAAATCAACTTTGGGTTCAAGAGTTAGTTTTGGTTCAAGCGTTGAGTCCAAGTCCAAGAATTGATATTCACATTCTTTTCCCATCAATTGAATGCGACTATCCAAAATTGGTGATTCAATTTCTAAATCTATGGGTACAGGAATAAATGTTGGCTCAAAAAATTAGTCCAAATTGGGTAAAAATACTAGAGTCAACATAGATTCGAAGATGGAAACTGAATCACAAAGTTAGGGATTCGGGTTCACATTCATGATCAAGTTCGATCTCATTGAAATGAAAACTTGCCAATTCGTCAATGGGTTAATATTGGTCAAGTTCAAGGCTTTGTGGTGAAACTAAATCTTAGGAAAAGTCTTCAAGATACCATGATTCTTAGTTTTCATCAATATGGTTAGAAGTATTGGGAATAATTAAAGATTGAATAGGGAGAGTTTCCTTATTCCTACGCATATTCTCCAATCTACTAATTTTTGCTTCTATCATATCAAGTGGATCGTTTTGGCATTAAATCATTGTTTCCATATTATTTTCTAAATTGGCATGTTCTCCTTGAAAAATAGAGTAAGGATCTATAACATGAAAATTTTGATGGGATTTTGAGTCTTCTAAAATTTGAACTCGTCGCTCAAGCTCATCTAAGACTTCCATCCTCTTTTCCCAGTCAATTGATTCTTCTAATGGTTATTCGGGAGAAGGAGTATATGAAGCTGGATGTTGGTAGGGTAGTTGACAATATGACTCGGGGGAGTTATAACCCCAATGACTCTGTGAAGAGTAGTGATGATTATTCAAGTAATAGTATTGGGAGTGGGGTATGTAATGATTCGAATAAGACCAATCCGGCACACTAGGTTGCTTAAAGTTATGATATGCCGGGTTGGTAATATCTAAAAAAGAGGTCGGGGTGTAACATGGATTACTATTAAAATTGAAAAAATTGTTGTTATAAGCCATATCACACAAGAAATGTCAAACACAAACAAAGAAAAAAAAACCAATAAGCAAACAAATAAAAAGAAAAGAAAAAAAATCTAGCCTAAGTTAGGGTAGACCTTAGACCTAGACGACTCCTAACTGGTTAGACTATCCACGGGGGGTATATTGCTGAATCTGACCACAAGTTAATTGGCCAGGTAGGGGCAAGATTGGTGGGAGGTATCCGGGCAAAAGCGATGGGCCTAATTAAGCTAAACCACCAGCCTTCGGGGTTTCGCCCCGCAATCCCCAACCTTAGTCACCGATTTGGCAAGAGTCAGATTCAAATCAACTCCCCCTTAGGTCAGTCTCCTATTTGAGTCCAAGATGTTCCTAGGGCCAACGTCTACTCAGTTTTAATTAGGCTTGGGTTAGTGAGTTAGGAGATTGTTTGTGGGCTAAGGGAGGGTAATGACTTCCCCACCTTATCTTGTTTATAGGACAAACCCTTAAATCAATTTAGTGCAGTGTACAAGTATATAGAAAAAAGTAACACTCAAGCAATATTTCATACAAGAATGAACCTTATACTAAATGCCATGCACACATACCTTGGCTCCAGCACTCTTCAACAGTAAATAGAAAATGTAAAGAAATAGACACGTGCCTAAATGCAAAATCTGAATTGTTTTTAGCATTTATAATCAACCTTTTACTGTTGAATTAGAAATGTATGTACAGTGAGTCAAATAAGGAAATAAATAGCTATAGATATTTAAACATTGCAACTCAGCCAACCTACAAAAAATACAGGTTAGTAGTTCACTCAGATTGCCATAGGAATGTAGCAAATCTGAGGGCTTCTAGGCCTTGCTTTCTTGAGCAAAGTCCAGGGCCACTTATATGTCCGCTGCAGCAAAAGTTCCTTGTTGTTAAATCTGTACACCAAGAACAAAGAAAAAGATTAACCAAAAGTGTAAACTTAAAATGAGAATAACTTACCGTCCCTCCCCGGCAACGGCGCCAAAATTTGATTGAGGTTTTACCTGCACACAAAATACAAAATTTCAGAACTTTTAAAATTGTAGTGTAAGGTGCTCAATTCTACCGCTATAGTAAGTTGCTATGCGGGTTGTGATCCACAAGGAGGGACTAGCAATGGAAGCTTTTTAGCAAGTTCTATTTTAGGTTGCAAAGAATGGTTAAAGATCTTCTTTTAGTTCTTAAAAAGAAAAGAAAAAATAAGTTAAAGTTAAGTTAAAAAGAAAGTGGTAGAATGAGAAGGTGGAGAAAATAGAAATGGATATGTACAAAGAAATTGAAAAAGAGTGATAAAAAAGTTGTAGATTGTGTTAGTGATCTAACTAAAGAATTAAAAGAAAGAAAACTAAAACCTAAAAAAACTTACTTACCTCTTCGGCGCCTGGTTACCTTTGACCCGTATCGACGGTGTACCTTTATTTGAAGGCGAGCGAAGTATGACAAATAGGATCTTCTACATTCCTGATTTACACTATGAAATGAAGGGGCAAGCTACACTACCATAGAAATGGATATCCATCACCATAAGCCATCAACGACACTTGCAAGGGCAAGGCAACTTCGAGGCTATCGGATTCATTTGGATCCACAAACACAGAAGAGAGAAGCAAATGAAAACAAGAATAGAAAGAAAAGAAAACTTCAATTTGATTCAAATAATAATAAAGAAAAGATCACTTACGCCGGTGTCACTCTCAGTACAAGCTTGTTCTCATTCCTCCATAAAAGACTCCTCTCCTCTCAATTACATAAAGAAAATAAAAATTACATAAAAAAACTAAAACCTAAGTTACAAACTACAATATAGCCTAAATTCTACTCTCTTCTTGGTCCTTCCCCTTTGCCTTTGAGATTCAGGTATTTGTAGGAGAATGCAGAGATTAGAGGAGTATGAAGAAAGGAGAAGCTGGATATTTCTGAATTTGAATCCCCCCTTATCTCCAAACTTGATTTGATGTGATTTTTAAATTTGATCTGCGGCTTATTGACGTGTTGATTGCTAAAAATAACTTATCAAATGATAGAATTAGAAATAGTGATCAAGTTAAACATTGTATCTCTTTAAGTCTTCTTTCTTGATCATCTTGAATCATTAGATTTAAATTTCGGTAACGAAAGTTATGATTCAAATACTAAAATGTATCCAGGCAGAATCTGAGTGAAATTTGCTTCATCTCATCCGTTGATCTTCTCTCTATCCATTTATCCCTTTAGATTTGGACTCTGTATTTGATGTTATCCTCGGTTGATCTTTAAATTTAATCACTTAATTCACCAAAAACTGAATTTAACCAATTGAATTTGGGACCATCCTCCTCTAACTAAATGGATCTAGTTAAATCTGAATTTCACTGATATTTATTTGATTTTATCCTCTTTCTCCCCATGATTATCTTCTGTGAAATAGACATTTAAGACAAGGAATTTAGCAGATTTATTATATGATAAATGTGGAAATGTAATAAAGAATAAATGCAATAAATGTGTGCAATCATTTAACCTATGCTGCGGGTCTCTTTTAGGGGTTGCATCTTCATTGAAATGAATGTTATGTTGAATTATAGTTGGACTCAATCCCTTTATATCAGTCATAGTCCAACCAATAGCTTCCCTATGTTTTCTTAGAATTGCTTTAAGATCTTCTTCTTGCCCGTCATTTAAATGAGAGGCAATAATGACAGGAAAGGTCTCTTGTTCGCCTAGATAGATGTACTTGAGATGCGCTGGTAAGTCTTTCAATTCTAAGGAAGAGGAAGGCTAACTGGAAGGATGAGTCAAATTTGTTGGCTCCATATTTGGTGAAATAGGGTTCGAGGACAAATTCACAGCAGACTCGACAAATTGATCAAGATTAAAATCGTCAGACTCTAACTCAAAGTCACACTCAGTTTCAAGTTTCAATTCATCCCTGTGTTCACTTGTCAAGTTCTCAATGCGGTTGACTGATCGGGTCGGAACAAGCACTCAGAAAACGTGTGTTTTGCAAAATCAATGAAAAGCTCGTATGTGCTAATGTTCCCCCGATGCTTCCGTTATAAAGTTGGCTCAACGGGTCGAATCTACAGGGACGGGAGGCGATAGAAGCATTAACAGTCTTTATTCACATGTTATGTTAACAAGTCTTCTTTGTTTAAAGAATTAGAAAAAGAAAAGAAAAGGAAATCAAGCATGTGGTAGGTGGAGAAGGCGATGAAAGCAGCATGAAAACAAAATAGAAAAGAAGATGAAACAAAGGTGAACTAAGAGGATGATAAAAACAACGATAGAAAAAATGATAAAAGAGTTTTGGAAATAATTTTCAAAACAAAGTAAAATAAAACTCATGGCTACTAACTACTAATTGCTCCACTAACCATGCTAACCTCTTAGTGATAGTTGCCTAACATGGATTCTTGGCCATCACTAATCCTTGGCTTCAAGAGACGATACAGAGCATGGCCCATAAGATTGTTCTTCTACATTCAAACCACACATCCATACCACATAACAAGTTGCAAGCTACTATTAAATCATCAAAACTAGTTAGAGGTGAGCATGAAATAAAGAAGACATTGCAAGTTAGCAAGTTAGTGGGTTAGGTGTTAGAAATGTTAGAATGTTAGAATCTATCATCATGAGCCATCAATGGCTCGTGCAAGAGCAAGGCCTTGTAGAGGCTATTTAATTCATGTGGATTATCAAGTAAGTGGTTAGATGGTTAGTGGTTAGTAGTTAGATTGCCATGAGAAGAAAATTTAGCTAAGCATCATATAGAAGATGGAAAAGATTACATTGGAGAAGAAAGGAGGCACCTTTACATAGATTGTCACCACAATCCCTCTCTATCTCTCTCTGAATCTCTCAGCCCTACGATAAGATCTAACAAGAAATGAAAATACAAAATATAGAAAATGAAGAACACCTACCCTAAAGATAGAAACCCTAACCTAAAATCAAAAACTGCTCATTTTAGGCCTCTGCAGGGGATTTTATAGGCGAAAAGGGCTTCTAAAGACGAGATAGGGCCACGCCTCGAAGATCGACACATGGCTCCACCCAATTGCCGCAGGAACGTGGCAATTGTCGCGGATCCGCGGCAATACCAGGGACATAAGTCCCTGATTTTGGTGCGTAGCTTCGTGTCACTTCTAGGACCTCCTGGTATACTCCATTTCGGGTATTTTAATCCGTATATTCGTCTGACGTGCGCAAGATTCTAAGTTCGACGTATCTTCTAGAATATCCCTTGCTTGGCCTCCAAGAATTGCGGATTTAATTATCCTAAAATGAGTTTAAATAAGCTCTTATTATCCTTTTGCCCTCCTTGTCTTGATTATCTGCAAGAGAGACCAAAACACAGTTTAGACCGATATTTTATTCATAAATCGGTGGGAAAATGTGATATAATAATGCAGAATTGTAGACTAATCACACCCCCACACTTATCTTTTGCTCGTCTTGAGCAAAAAAAGAAAAAAAAAACTATACTACATATGTTATTACACAACTTTTGCCGGCAACGCGATTGCGCTGAGCATGTGCAATAAGCCGTTAAACCTCTAGATTACCCCTAGAGGAGGAGTTTTGTATCCTGAGGGTTTTCAGCGGATTGCACCCACAAAATCGATAAAGAAAGAAGATAAATGTTAGTATTTTGAAAACACATTTTAAAAGAGAGACAAGTTTACAAAATATTTGTGCAAAAATATAAGCGATCTAAGGTCATAAGTCCACCAAAATTATTCTTTCTTAAACTTAGTCTCTATGTAAGATCTTATCTTCAATTAAGGTAAGAATTCAAAACTTAATTGAATATTTTATCTTTCATAAAACCTAAACAATATGCACATTGTGATAGTTAAAATTTCTGGGATTTCAACTCTACCCATCAAGCCATTTATATATATATATATATATATATATTCTTTTTATTCTTTTTTCTTCCCTTAGTTTTCTTAGGCTTTCTAATTTACCCGGGTAGTGAGCCTTTAACCGATGATTCCCATACTAGACGATTTTAGGGCACCAGATAAGAAAATATCCCTCCGGTTTAAGGACTTGAGTAAACAAGGCCACAAAACTAAGGGGGATTATTTGTTTCTTTTGACCACCGTTAGGCGTGAATAATCATGCTTCTTGAGCATAGTTATCCAGCTTAATAAGTGATTTTTTTCTCATTTATATATATTCTTTCTTTTTATTTATTTTTCTTTATGGCATTTTAGGTCTTTGTTTCCATCCCAAAAAATGTGTAAGTGTAAAGTACATACTATCTAAGGCAAAAAAATTCAAGATAAAACTATCTCTCCAATTTATCTTACTTAGCCTATAATTTTAAACAAGATCCATTATTTCGACTAGGTTTAAGATGTCATAATTAAGGCTTTCTTAATTTCTAAGATCATCTTAATTTTCTTAAAAATAGATCAAAACGTTGTCTCTTATTTCAAAAAGTTTTTAAAGAAAGAAAGCAATCTTATACAAAAGGGATCCTAAAAGAAGTGTAAAAGAAAGAAAATCTAAAAACTCTACGTTAGTAAACTCTCCCCCATACTTATCTCATGCATTACCCTCAATGCATCGTGATGTGTGTATGCATGAAACAAATAGAAAGGGAAGGAAAAATCACCTCAAGGTGGTGGTTCCGGTGGTGGTCTGATTGGTCCATGAAATGCGGTCCAATCCAATTTGCGTAGAGTCCGGAGGAACCCACCAGAGACCTCTATAATACAACCCATTATTATGATGTATATATGAATGATTTTTATAAAAATTTTATCCCATCTAATTTCTAAATTTTTAAAATAATTTCAGAGTCAAATTTATTAAGACTCTTGTCCCAGAATGGAATAATTGATTTGGACTCAGGAAGTACAGGAACTAATACTGACTCAGGAAAAAGACTTAAGTCAAGTAAAGATTCGGGAGTCGAGATTGGTTCAGGAAGTGGGTCCAAATCAAGAAGATGAAACTCAAGCCCCCTTTAATTTCCCCATGATGGAATGTGACTTTCTAAGATTGGTGATTCAAGTTCAAGAATGACAGGTATGGGAACAAAAATTGACTCTAAAATGTTGCTCAATTTGGGTAATAAATCTGGAGTCAATATTGATTCAGGAATTTGAACTGGATCACAAATTTGAGGATCAAAGTCATAGTCCTTATTAAGTTCAATTTCATAAAAATGAGAACTTGGCAATTTATCAATGGGACTTTCAAAAGTATGAAATTGGTCAAGTTCAATATGATGATTATAAAAGATTGGTGATTCAATTTCATAATGGACAGGCACTGGATCCAATACTAACTCAGGAAAAACCCTGAATTTAGGTAAAACACCTCAGTCAATATTGAATCAGGAAGTTAAATTGAATTACCAAATTGAAGTTCAGGATCATATTCATGCTCAAGTTCAATTTAAAAAAAAGGATAACTTGTCAAAATGAGATTTTTAACATTTGAAGTTTGGACAAGTTCATATGGGTGTGCTGAAATTGAATCTTGGTACCCAAAATGACAAGAGTTCTGGGTCAGATCAATAGAGTTAGGGATAGCTGAATTGGTTAAAGGTTGATAAGATAGAGTTTCCTCATTCTTATAAATGCTAACCAATTGACCCAATTATGTTTCGAACCTATTGGTAGACTCGGCAGAAGATTTTTAAAATTATAGTGCAGACTCTTGCAAGACTTCTGTACTTTTTTCTAGATATGATGTATCTTCAAGTAGTTGTTCTAGAAAAGGAGTGTAGGGATCTTGGTTTCCAAAATAACAAGAGTCATGGGTCAAATTGATAGAGTTAGAGATATTTGAATTGGTCAAAGGTGGAGAAGAGAGAGGTTCTTCATTCTTATAAATATTGACCAATTTACTTAATTGTGTTTCCAGCCTATCAATAGACTGAGAAGAATATTTTTTAAATTGTAACGCAGACTCCTGCAAAATTTCTATACTCTTTTCTAGACTTGATTTTTCCTTAAGTGGATGTTCCAGACAGGGAGTATAAGAATCTTTGTTTTGGAAAGATAGTGAAGATTGTGAGCCCAACAAGTTTTGAGATTGAAGCTTGGACTCACACAAGAGTTCCTTACTCGTTTTCAGGGCAGAAGGTTGTTCATTATGAGGAGGTGCAACTGAGTAAGACTCTTGAAAATACTGTGGAATTGGAGAGGCCAGCATTTTCTGACGTTGTCGCTCGGCCTCTTGTAGGTTGGCTTCTATACTCTTTTCTAACTCAGATTTTTCTTCAATGGGAGGTCTAGGAAAAGGAGCATAGGAAGTGAAATCGGGAATGAATATTGTGAGATTTGTGGTCAAGGTGGATACGGTAGACAAGGAGGTTGAAAATTTAACTGGGGGGAGGTGAATCTTCATTGACTCTGTGAAGAGTTGAAATTATTTTTGAACTTATAGCCATAAGATTGTGGGTATGGGTTGTATTGATTCGGATGAGTCCAACCCGGTGTATTTGGTTGGTTCATATTGTGAAAACCGGGTTGGAATTATCTGAAACAAATGGGGTCGGTGTGAAATATGGATTCATTTTAGGATTGAAAGAATTGTTATTGTTGAATTTCATTTCACAAACAATCACAAATAAAAAAGAAAAAGCAAACAACAAACAAAAAGAAAAGAAAAATCAAAAACAAGCCTATTTTAAGGTTGACCTAGACCTAAACGACTCCTAACTGGTCTATTATCCGGGGGACGTTATTGTTTGAATCCGACTACAAGCTAATCGGCCAGGTAGGGGCAAAATACGGTGGGAGGTATCCGTGCGTAAGTAACGGGCCTTAATTACGCCAAACCACGGTATCTTCGAGGCGTAATCTCTTAATCCCCAACCTTAGACACCGATTTCACAAGAGTAAGATTCAAAACAAGTTCCACCCTCGGTCAATCTCTTAATGAGTCCGAAATGTCCCTAGGGGCCAACGTCTATCAATTTTTATTAGGGCTTGGGTTGTGTGAGTGGGGAGGTGATTTTTGGGCTAAGGAAGGGTGATGAAATCCGCACCTTATCTTTTATGGGTTTTGCCCTTAATTTCAATTCGTGCAAGTGTGCAATATAGACAAGAAGATAACACAAAGCGATAAATCACCCACGTATTTGTCCTATGCTATATGCAATGCCATATGTACACCTCAGTCCAGATCACAACAACAGAACAAAATACAGTATATTGAAATTGAATTGACACGTGCCTAAATGCAAATGTCTAAACCATTTTAAAAATGTCCAAATACTGTATTTTAGTTCTTTAATTTATTGCAGTGTGTAGGCAATCAAAGCAGAAAAATAGCAGCACAAATCCACTAGCCATTACAATATACACATCCCAGCCCAACAAAATACACATATGCTACAAATTGGCCGCAGACGCGCGGCTAAAGTCGCACTTGCGCGGCATTACTTTGGAATCTGGGCCCTTGCTTTCTAGAGCAGGGAGCTGCAGTGCTAATGGTTGTTCTGCAATATTTAGTTCCTATAAACTTTGACCTGCACACCAAAATAGAGAAGACAATGTTAATAAAAACGTGAAATCAAAACCATTCCCGTCCCCGGCAACGGCGCCAAAATTTGTTCGGAAGGAGTAATTGTATTGAGAGAGGGTTTAAAGTAAACCGTTGATATCCGTGTACTGATGATCAAAACTCTGAATATATATATATGAAGGTTTACTTTACTCCTTCGAATCACCGTTCGTAGCACAAGCTATGACGAGTCGTATCCGCAGGGAGGGTTAGTGATAGAAGCATTCAAGGTTTTTATGTTGAGATTTTTGAGAAGAAAAATGAAAGTTCTTCTTTGTTTAAAGAATGAAAAACAAAGCAAAGTGAAAAGGAGTGAAAAATCTTTGTAGGTTTTTGTAAAGAAAAAGGAAAACGGAATGAAAGACAGAATGAAAAACGGTGATGTTTAAAAAAAAAAGAACATTTTAGAAAAGGTTTAGAAATACGATAGAGAGAAAGTCATAACTAACTAACATTCTACACTACTAACTTACTACTCTCGTTGGTGATGCATGCCTCATGTTGATTCATCAGCAATAGTATATCTTGCTTTGTCAAGTCAATAATGTGTTGTCCCATGTCGAGGTTGTGTTCTCATCTAGGCTTGGCTAGGTGGCCTCCTTGGATCATCGGCTCCCTAAATAGATTTTCAATGATGGAACATGGGTAGTCACACTTAGGTATGCTAAACAAGAATGTAAGATTCATTAGTCCATCAAATCTATCAAGCTAGCATGAAATAAGAACTTGTATAATAGTTGTTAGCACAATGAAGTGATCCATCTTCATGTTCCATCAAGGCACTTGTTCAAGAGACAAGGCTCTAAGTGAGGCACACATGAATCATATGGAGGGGATACAAAGCATTTACTAAGAATTGAACATAACTCATCTTCATTAGGGATGAAAGGAACTTGTAAATTGCAAGACCAGAAATAGAACATCCAATGATTCATATGAGTTAGCAATCACCCAAGAGTTAGTAGTTAGTAGTGTTAGAAGTTAGTTAGTCATGTTAATGAGTTAGCTAGCCATGGAATGAAAGAACAAGCAAAAATACATTGTAGAAAGTAAATGCAAGTAAGAACTTGAAGGAAAATGCAATAGTACAAGAAAAGACATGAGGAAGGAAAGATTGATCTCTTATATGGAGTTGTCACCTTTTTCAATTACAAAGATTTCTCACCCTCACACTCTCTTTTCTGGATCTAGAAGGAGAAAGTGAAAATTACACAAGAGACTAAAGAAACATAGAGAAACCCTAACAATTTTCCTAAACAAGAATGATATTCTCTCCTCCCGATTACAGAGGCCCTAGGGGTCTATTTATAGCCTTCAGGAGAAGAGGTAATTCCACCACAGCCGTTGGATCAAACTCTTGATCAACGGCCAAAGGACTGTCGCGGATCCGCAGCTATAGCCGCGTTTCTGCTGCAGAATCTTGGTCGTTGCGCCAACGAATTCTCTGTCATTCTGTTATGCCTCGAGTGCCCAGCTGGATCTTCTAGAAAGTGGAGAATATGCTTTGGATCAGTCCAGATTTGGGCTTCTTTGTTGTGGGCTTCTAAATTCCTCTTTAATTCCTTTAAAAATCACAAAAATTGGGCCTTCTTCTCCATTTAATATTGGACCTGAAAAATAAGAAAGAAAAGCATTAAAAATCCTATTTTTATTAACATAAAGCATAGTATTGTGGTATAAAATGATGCATAAATGAACTCCAATCATTGACTTCAAATGTTTGATCATCAACATCATGGGGTTGCTTTCCTAGGAAGACATTGACTTTTCTAGTCATGTCCCCAAAGGTTAACCTCATGGACCCATTCCTACAATTGGTAATGGTATTGGCAGTAGTAAGGAATGGTCACCCTAGGATAACAGGAGTTTGAGCCCTAGGATTGGACACAGGTTGTGTCTCTAGAACTATAAAATCAACGGGGTAGATAAACTCCCCGACCTGGATAAGAACATTATTAATTTTCCCCGTTGGAACTTTCACTGAACGATCAGCTAGTTGGATAGTGACTCGAGTTGGACTAAGATCGCCCAACCCGAGTTGTTGATAAACTGAGAATGGGAGCAAGTTGATACTTGCCCAAAGTCAAGAAGTGCATGACTAATCTCGGCTTGTCCTATGGTGCAGGCTATAGTGGGACAACCTGGATCCTTGTACTTGACAGGGATCGGACCATACAGTAGCTCACTAATGTTAGAGGCTAGGAATATTTTTTTGGGTATATTAGTCTTTCTCTTCTTGGTGCACATGTCCTTAAGAAACTTAGCGTAGGATGGGACTTGTTGGATGGCATCAAGAAGTGGCACATTTATCTTCACTTGATTGAAGATCTCAATTATCTTATCCATATGTGGATTTTGCTTGTTGTTTTTCAGCCTATTAGGAAATGGTACTATAGGCTGGTGCACCTAACTGGTTGACTTATCTGTTTCAGATTTGTCAGATTTGGAAGGATTGGGATTAGATGAGGTGGATGCTTGATTGTGGTTGTGCTGAATGGGATTATATGGTGTTGACACATGATTATCAACTTTCTTTCCTGACCTCAATGTATGAACAACATTACATTGATTCAATGATTGATCCTCAGCCAAATGAGCTTGTTGAGAATTCCTAAGATTCATTATTGGCTGACTAGGTAAAGTACCCTTTTGTCTCTCATTCTGTGGATTGGCTAATTGACTCATTTGAACCTCTAACCTCTGTATAGTTTGCATGAGAGAGTATTGGTTCTTTATGTACCTTTCCATGTTTCTCTCAAAGTTAGTTATTCTCCTTTCTAGTTGAGGATTATGGAAGGAAAATTGTGGAGCTTGGTTGGTAAAGTTTTGTTGATAGTTTGAAAAGTTAGGCGGATGGTTGGGAAAATTATGATGAAAATTGGAAAAATTGGGTTGATGATTGGAAGAATTATTAGCATGATGGAAATGGCCTGCATGATTTGACTGTGAGTGGTCATTGTTATTTTGTCTCCATGAGAAATTTGAGTGATTTCTCCAGCCAGGATTGTACGTTGGTGTGTAAGGATTATTGTTCGGCCTTAAAAAGTCCGCATTCATCGGTTCTAGAAAGTGTTGTTGAGCTTGAAACAGAGGACACTCCTCAAACACATGATCATGGCTTGACAGTAAGTACAGCCTGGAGTTGAAAATTGGTTTGGCCTGACTTGATTGACTGGACTTGGTTTCTTAGTTTCTAAAGCTTCCAGTCTTCTCGCCAGATTAGCTAACTTAGCCTCGTTAGTTATGGATGATTCAATAGAATGGAGACCTCCTTTTGAAGAGATGGAGTTTGAGTTCCTCGAGTTTTCACTAGTTGGTTCCCATTAGATGGTCTTTTCAGTTAGATTCTCATATAAATTCCATCATTCTCATCCTTCTGGAAGAATCCCCCTTGGCACATGCTTTCTAAGAGATTGTTGGTTGAGTAGTCTAAACCGTCATAAAGAATTTGGCATTGTCGCCATTTCTCTATTCCATGATGAGGACATTGGACAAGAAGGTCTTTAAAGCGTTCAATGTACCTCCAAAATGGTTCACTAGGTTCCTGCTTGTATTGCATGATGTTCTTCCTAATTAGGGAGGTCTTATGAATTGGATAGAATATCTTCAAGAAGACCTTGATGAAACCATCCGAGGATGTGATAGAGTCGGCCTCTAAGCTATAAAGTCATTCCTTGGCTAGGTCCTTAAGAGCGAATGGGGCAAATCTCAACCTAATAGCATCATCTATAAGGTATGAGATTTTCATCATTAAGCATACTTTCTCAAATTCTCTTATGAAGAAATAAGCATCTTCGGACTCTGAGCCATGAAACTTGGAGAGTGTGTTGATGAACTGAGGTTTGAGCTCAAAATTATGTTCACCAACGGATGGAAGTTAGATGCAATATGGAAGTGAGGTTCTAATGGGATAGAACCTATCTTGCAAAGATGTTGGTTGAGCTACAACCGGATCTGATCTTGGTTCAAACTTGGGTGGTGATGTGTTTCTAGTCAGCCAGATGAATTAGGGTCTCCTGACCACACTTCATATACAAACACAATCACAAACAAGTTCACCAATAGTCAACAAGAGAAAACAACCAAGCCTAGTCTAAGGTAACCTTGATCTAGACAACTCCTAACTGGTTGATTGTCCATAGGAGGTATAATCAGACTTTGACCACAAGCTAATCAGCCAGGTCAGGGCAAGATTGGTGGGAGGTATCCGCGCAAAAGCGACGGGCCTAATTAAGCCAAATCACCAGCCTTCGGCGTTTCGTCCCTCAATCCCTTTCCTAGACACTGATTTGACAGGAGTCAAATTCTAACACCTTCCCCCTTAGAATAATCTCCTAGTGAGTTTGAGATGTCCCTAAGTCCAACATTTATTAGATTTTACTTAGGATTAGGTTGTGCGTGCTTGGAGATGGTTTGTGGGCTAAGGAAGGATAATGACATCCCCACCTTATCTTGATTTGGGTTTTGCCCTTAAAATTGATTGTGCAGAGTGTACAAGATATAGAAAAGTAACATTCAAAAGCCAATATCACCCAAGAATATTTCCTAAACTATATGCTATGCATACGTACCTTGTCTCCAGCTATTTTCAGCAATAATTATAAAATAAATGTAATTAGACAAATGCTTAGAATGCAAATCTAAACATTTTTAAGCAATTAACAATCAATCATGTTACTGTTGAATTAAACACAGTGAGTGTGAATATCAGATATAGCAAGAATAATACACAAAAAAAACTGTATTTTTGTAAAGCGGTATGTCCTACAAAAAAAAGAGTTTTTTAGCAGTCCACAAATTTTTCAAACTTGCGCTGCAATTTCTTGAAATTCTGTTTCCTACTTTCGAGAGTAGGGGCACAGAATAGCAAGTCTTCTCCTGCAAAGCATGAATACTAAATCTGAAACTTGATGTCCCTGAAACAAGACACCAATCTTGGTAGAAAATAATTACACCATTCCCTCCCCGGCAACGGCGCCAAAAATTGCATGTAAAATAAAAGTGATAAGAATTACCGTCTAGCTTTGGGCTAACGGGTCGTGTCCACCAGGAGGAATGCGATGAAAGCTTTTTGGTGTTTGTGTTTAGAAAGCAAAGAATGGTGTTGCTTTTTTCCTTTTTAGTTGAAAAGAGAACAGAGAAAAGGGAAGTGATTAAAAGAAAAATTGAAAAACTTAGAGAAGACTTTGGAAAAAGTGATCTTTAAAAGTATTGAAAATTGTTAGGTTGTTTTTAATATAGGAAACAAATCTGGGCTTACTATTTTACTACTCAACGATGTGTTCTTCTCTTGAAAAACTTAATGCCTCAACTTGATCATAGGCAAAAACTTAAGCTTTAGTTTCGAAAGTCTTAAGCAAAGCAAATAAGATCGCTTGGAAAAATTTAAATCTTTTTCTTAAAAAATTCTCTTGAACTGAATGTTAAATCATCAAGTTTTCAAGTATGAAATAAAAGAAAGATCAAGTGATATTTCAAAAAAAAATAGAAGTTTAAAAATTCAAACCCATCCTCATGTGCCTCCAAGAACACTTTCAAAGAAGAAAGGCTTAGTTAAGGCATGCATATGATTCCGCTGGTTTTTTTACATCAAAATTGTTCAAAACAAGAGGGATCGAAGAGAGGGATGATAGCGAGCCCAGAATACAAGTTTAGCTACTCATGGAAGATGAAAAATAAGACATATAAATAAAACAAGACATACCTATGAATTGGAGTGGAAGAAGAGAAAGCTTGATCCTTTATTGATGTCACTTCAATCTTCAGATTACAATCACTCTATTCCTCTCTCTCACTGGTAATTGAACTGAACTACAAATTAGAAAACAGAGATACAGCTTCTCTATACTATCTAACAAAGAACCTAAACCTTAAAAATAAAAAGCAAATAAGATCGTTTTGAAAAATTTATAGGCAAAACCCAAACGGAGGAGGGCGTACGGAGATAGGGGGAGCAAATGCTCCCACAACAGAAATCAAATGTCCACAGAAATGTGGATGCGGCCTGACTGTGGCCCGGTGGCCACAACCGGGGGGCACACCTCCTCATTTTGCGATCCGACTTTTTCTGGTTCTGTATTTTCCCTTTCAGCTCCTGGTTTTGACGAAATGGTCTTTGATCTTGGGCTTTAACTAATAAATTTGTAGAGATTTATTCTAACTGATTTTTAACCAATCTGATTTGCCGTGATCTGCCCTGATTTTTTGATTTTAAATTAATACTGAATTAAATCAGAATTTGATGGGCTTTTGGGCTCGTTTCTCTTTCCTTCCTTTTGCAATGGGCCTGCATTTTATAAAGAAAAATAAGACTTATTAATATGATATATTTAGATAATAAACATTGTAATGTGACAATATATATGTAATATATGTGACCGATCAGTTAGTAGTTAGTTAGCCATGCAAATAGAGAAGTTAGCTATTCATGAAAAGAAACAGAAAGAAAGTAGTCATTCTACACTATTTGCAAGAAACAAGGAAAAAAAGAGCAATGAAAATAGAGGTAGAAGATGAAGCAATTCTTGTATAGATTTGTCACAGGTCCAATACAGAACTCTCACTGTCTCTCCCTCTAATTTTCTGGACTAAAACAAAAGAAAGAAATTATAAAAGATTACTAAAGAAATCCTAAAGAATACCCTAAACAAAATGCTCTCTCTGGTCACTCTTCGTATTGAGGCCCAAGAGGTCTATTTATTGGCACAGAATCCTAGGTGCACACAATCGTAGCCTTTGATGAAAAAGCAGCGCCAACAACCCTGATACTATCACGGAACATAGCAAAAGTCGCGTTTTTGCGGCCGTACTATGGCCGTTAGGCTTGCGTCAGAGAGCACAGGCTGTCAATGGCCAGGTGACCTTTAGAAGCTTCTCATTCTCTGGATATTCCATTTGAAATGAGAGCATGTTGGGCTTCAAGTTTGTGGGCTTCTTTAATTAGCTTAATTAATTCCAAATAATTTGAATAATTGGGCTTCTTCCTCCATTGGGCCATGACCTGAAAATAGAGAGAAAACTCCATTAAAAACCATATTTTTCTTAATAATCAATGGAAAATATGTTGTAAATGGCACAAAAATGAATACTAATCATCGTGCAATCGGTTCTTTTTCAAAAGGCGAGTATGGAAGCTGTTTTAAAAATTGTGGTGAAATTGTGAGTCCATCGGATTTTGGGATTGCTGCTCGGACTCACGCAAGACTTTCATACACATTTTCAGGATAGATTTTTTTACAATTAGGTATTCTAGAATAGAAGTATATAAAGCTTGGTTCTAAAAAATTGTGAGTCCATCATGATTTAAGATAACGCTCAGACTCATACAAGAGCTCCATACTCATTTTTCGGACCGATGGTTGTTCATTTTGAAGAGGTAGGATTGAGTATGCATCTTGAAAACTTTGTGAATATAGGCAGGACAACATATTGAATTTATCGCTCGGCCTCCTGCATGACTTCTATACTCTTTTCTAACTCGGATTTTTTTCTATGGGTTGTTGTAGAAAAGTAGTATATGAAGCATGATATAGGAAATTTTGTGAATATTGTGAGTCAAGTATGTTTTAAAATTATTGTTGGGACTCAAGCATGGATTCTACGGCTTATATACTCTTTCTAATTCTGATTTTTCTTCAATCGGCGGTTCAGAAAATGGAGTATATGAATCAAAATTAAGGAATGAATATTGTGGACAAGGTAATTAAACATTAGACATGAAGGAGGTGAATTCCCATTGACTCTGTGAAGGGTTGAATTTATTTTAAAATTTTTGGTTATAACATAGGAGGCATGGGCTATATTGAGTCAAATACATCCAATCCAGTCTATTTGGTTCTTGTTGTGTTAAGTCGGGTTAAAGTTATTCGAGTCAAATGAGGTCGGGATGAATTATGAATTCATATTAGGATTGAGAAAATTATTGTTGTTGAGATTTCACAAACAAACACAAATAAAAAGCAAAAAAACAAACAAACAACAAACAAACAAAAAAGAAAGCAAGCCTATGTTAAGGTTGACCTAAACTTAGATGACTCCTAACTGGTTGATTGTCCAAGAGAGGGATACTGACTATGAGTTAATCGGCCATGTAGGGGCAAAACTCAGTGGAAGGTATCCGTGCGTAGGCAACAAGCCTTAATTACGCCAAAATACTGAATCTTCAAGGCTTAACCTCTTAATCTCCAGTCATTAAACACTGATTTGGCAAGAGTCTGATACTAACAACTTCCTCTCGAGATCAATCTTGTAATGAGTCTGAGATGTCCCTAGGGGCCAACATCTATAAATTTTATTTAGACTTGGGTTTGTGTGGTGGAGAGGTAATTTTTGGGTTAAGGGAGGGTAATGACTTCCCCACCTTATCTTGTATTGAGTTATTCCCTTAAGTCTGATTCGTGAAAGTGTGCTATATAGATAAGAATAAACATATAAAGCGAGTAAATCACTCACGTGTTTGTCCTATGTTATATGCAATGCAATATGCACACCTCAGTTTAGATCACAACAACAGAACAAAATACAGTTTATTAGAATGAAATCGACACGTTCCTACAATGTAAATGTCTAAACAATTTTAAAGCATCCAATTTACTATTTTTGTTGTTTATTATTGCAGTGTATAGGTAATCAAAGCAGAAATCAAATAGCAGAATATAGCAATATATGAACACTGAAAGCACCCTACAAAAACTAAAGACCAAGGGCCAGGAATTAGTTGCGTTTACGCGACATCCTTGGACCTGGCGTGGTAAATTTTTGGAAGCAGAGTCCCTCCATTCTAGAGCAGGGAGGTGTTGGCCCAAAGGCCCATCACTCTAGTTTTGATGATGAACAACTCATGAAGTTATGTTTACTAATGATCTTGTGTTTAATTAGTGACTGATTCATTATCAAGATCTTAGTAGGTGCATAGCTCAACAAAGGATAAAATGTCAAGATTTGGAGCTGGCACGGTGTGATCTAAGGAGCTTTAGGATCAAGCTTGGACCAAGTCAAGAAGATAAGAAGACTTCAAGTGAAGACTTCAAGAAGATGAAGACTTGAGTCTAGATATAAGATTTAGTTTTTAGAAGATTTTATGTTTTAGATAAAATGTAAAGGATAGAGTAGTTGGTGGATTGCTCAAGTATATATCACACACACACACTCTTGATTTAATTGTCTTTTCATAAAAGAATTTTCAGTTTAGAAAAGACTTTCATTTTAGAAAAATACATATTTGGTTCTTGGTGTTTTCTATATACATATCCTTTAACCAAAACCAAGTTTTATGCTTAATGTCAAAAACATAGATATTTCATCTTAATTGTGTAGTGGATCATATCCATACACTCTATGCTTTAATAAGTTCAAAATATCTTGTTTTTGTATTTGGTAAAGTTTTAGAAAATACAAGATTATCTCTAACAATTTTTCTCTCAAGTGCTGACCCAGAACTGGCTTACGGGTCGACCGGGAGGTCGACCGGAACCAAGGGCAGGTCGACCGCAAGGTCGACTGACGTGCACAGAGTCGGGCACGTCTGGCAGTTCAGTGGGCGGGTT
Organism: Agave tequilana; assembly: GCA_038442645.1. Taxonomy (NCBI): domain Eukaryota; kingdom Viridiplantae; phylum Streptophyta; class Magnoliopsida; order Asparagales; family Asparagaceae; genus Agave; species Agave tequilana. The sequence goes on from JAVJIF010018968.1 coordinate 40,358, forward strand.
GACCGGGCGGGTCGACCGGAACTGAGAGCAGTGCTCTCTGTTCTTTTGGGTCGACCGGGCGGGTCGACCGGAGGCTCCAACGGTCGGATTTTGACCGTTGGGGGTCGACCGGTGGGTCGACCGGCAGGCCTGACAGACCCCAACGGCTATATTTTTCTGGCCTATAAATTTGGGGGTTTGGTCATTATTTTTAACTAAGATTTTAGGAGAGCTTTGAGCCAGTTTTTCCCATTCTTTTAAAAGGGTTTTCTCCACATATTTGAGTGCAAATACTTCCAATCAAAAGGGAAGATTTTATTTAGAGTGTAAAAAGTGATTCTTTGAGTTTTCCTCCACCACTCTCTTCCATGTTTTTCTCACACAAACACTTGATCATCCATTGATTATTCAATCCTTAGAAGTGTTGTAGTGAGAGCCTTTTTGGTGATCAAAGTGTTTAGATCACCAAGAGATTATTTCTTGTACTTTGAGGAGGCGGACGTGTGTGTCCGCGTTGTTTCGAGTTTGGGTGCGAACTCCGTGTTTGAGGTGCGGCCTCGGCAAGCTTGTGGGGCTTGCGTGTGTACGGGACTAGGCAGTCCGAGGGCTTGTAGGTGTTGCGGCACCGAGGAGAGATCCATTGGGATCTTTCATAGTGGAAATCCTTCGTGTGTCGAAGGCGGGATGTAGAGCAAGTGTGCTCGAACCTCGAAACACACCCTTGTGTTTGCGATTGCCTTTTCTCTCTCTCTCCCTTATTGTTTATATCTTGCATGCTTACTTTGTGCTTATCTTTACATGCTTGATATTCATATTGTGTGCATTATTGATATACTTGCTTGGGATTTTTTGCTAACACTTGTATTCAACCAAGAGAGCCAACGCGGCACCTCAACCCATTCAAGGGGAATCTAGAGGAGTTTGTCCAGAGCCCTTCACGGGGAATTCGACAACACTCTTGTGTTACACAGTGTTTAGCGTAAAAAGTTTTAATTAGGTCATAATTATTTTTAGCTTCCGCATCATTGGCATTAAGTGACCATTAGATTAGCCATCACCTATTCACCCCCTCTAGGTGAATCTACAATTGGTATCAGAGCTTGGTACTCTGATTTGGGTCTAACAACCTAGAGTTAAAGATCCTCATTTTTAGGCTAATCACTATATTTGTACACACACCATGGACTTCATGTCACCACCCATGTTTGACATTGTTAACATCCATATATGGAAGGTGAAGATGTCTTTGTACCTCAAAGCCCTAGGCATCCATGTTTATCTTGCCACTACTAATAATGCATATTGTGTAGATGGTAAGATTTTAAGGCTAATACAAAAGCCCTACATGCTTTTAGATCTACCCTAAATGATGATTATTTATCTAGGGTTGCTAATCTTGATTTGGCTTTTGTAGTTTGGAATACCTTGATCTCCCTTGGCGAAAATGAATAATACTATGCGGGAGTGATTCGGACGTTGGAAGCAACACCTCCCGCGTGCTATATGGTCCAAGGGGATAACCCCTTGAGGTAACTACCGAATCCGAGGTAGATGAAAATGATATGTCATATGACGAACTTAGCACTTTCTATCAACTATTGCTTGAGAAATATGACATGATTAAAAAGGAAAATAAAAATCTGAAAAGAATTGTGATTGCATGCTAAAAAAAATGATTCATTTAGAAATAAGGTTGCATGCATTGAAAAAGAAAAAGATGATTTGAAAAATGAAAATGTTTCCCTTATGTCTAAATTAAATGATTTGTGTGAAGGGAACACTATTTTAAAGGATAAATTGATTTGGTGGAAAAACAAAAGGAAGTTGTTTTCAAGAAAATAAATCTTTGAAAAGAAATTTTGTGAAAAATAAAAGGATTTTGTTTTGAAAAAGAAAAAGAAAAATGATTCTATATCTCACCATACTTTACATGCCACCACTAGTGAGATTAATGTTTTGAAAGATAAAATTAATAATTTGAGTTCAACCTTGAACTCTTGTGCATTAACCACACTAAATTGGAATCCTTGTTTCAAGAAAACAAGTTCCTCATACTCATGCACATTCACATCATGCATATGCTTATGTTGCACACCATGATCATTCACACACACAGAAGCATCCTAAGGTGTACACATGTACACATTGTGGCCACAAAGGCCATTTAGCAAAATTTTGTTTTGACAAGTTGCATCATATTAATTTTGCTAATAAAAATGTTTCAAAGTTTGACAAGGAACCTAAAAATTTGTTAATAAGAATGTTCCTTACAAGACTAACCCAAAGGACCCAAGAAAATATGGGTACCAAAACCCCCACCCCATGTTTTTGATGTAGGTGAAGGATCTCACAAGACGTGAGAGATTTGGTGCCTTGGTAGTGGATGCAAATGGACTTGATGGACACATATTGGATGCATCGCTATCAAGGAGATTTGGTGGGACAACCACCATTGTTGGAGCTTTGGAGTTGGTAACAATCTCTAAACTTCCAATTTATTTATGTTCATACTTGTTCATTCATAATATTTTTAGCATGTTCATGTTTTGTGTGCTTCATGTGGTAATACCGTGCTTAGATGTAGTTTTTATCAAACTTGTATTATACATGAACAAATAGTGAGCTATATTTGTTTTATATAATATTGCACTTCATGCTCATTTGTACCCACTATATGCATATGTATAGACTAGTTTTGATGATTCTATCATTTATACATGCTTTGCCAATCTTTATGATTTTACTTCATGTATATGTATTTTTAATTCAATCTAATAAATATACATGTATACTCGTGAGTCTCTTGCCTTCATGCAAATACATTTGATAGACTCTTTTATGTTTGGGATATGTATGTGTATTGTTAGTTTTGGATAAATCATACATATACCATGAAGATTAGTGTTTTAATGAAAAAAATGATTTTTCATGTTTTTGTTAAAAAAAAATGTGACTTATGATCTTTTTGCTTAAATGACTATTTTCATGAAAATACTATTACATAACCTTTGAACACTCATCTTTTACTTTTCAAGATAATTTTGAGTTTTATGGACTATGAGTGCTTGAACTTTTATGTATTTAGTATAATTCATGAAAAACATATGATGCACATCATCTGGAGCATGTCCTTCAAATCGGCTCAAAGTTGCATACTCATGAGAAGGCCTTGTTCAAAAGTACTTGTTGGATAATTTGAATGCATTCGCATGGACTCCCACTAATATGCCTAGAATCAGTCTTGGTATTATCTGCCACAAACTCTCCATCAAGGCGGACACCAAGACAGTAAAGCAGAAGCCAAGAAAAATGAACGAGGAACAGAGTCGGCCAATAGCGATGAAGTTGACCACCTACTACATACCAATTTCATCCGAGAGACTTCTACCCCGACTGGCTTTCCAATCTCATCCTCGTGAAGAAGAGAAATGGCAAGTAAAAGGTACGCATCGACTTAACTAATCTCAATGAAGCTTGCCTAAAGGATTGCTTCCCACTCTCGAGGATCGATTATCTAGTAGAGGCAACGGCAAGCTAGGAACTTCTCAGCTTCATGAACGCCTACTCTCGGTACAACAAGATCAAGATGCACCCATAGATGAAGGCAATATTATTTTATTACTAGTTAGGAATTTTATTGCCACAAGTGATGCCCTTCGGGATCAAAAATGTCGGGGCCACTGATCGGCAAAAAGCAAGCACAAAAATAAGTAAAGGAATGTGGGTCAATGTTACTGCTTTTGCGATTCTTCCGTAATAGCAAAGTGGCTATACGGGTCGTATCCACAAGGAGGGAGAGCGGTGAAAGCTTGATGTGGCTTCTATGTTCAAGAAAGAGAAAGTTCTTTGTTTCAAATAAAGAATTTGAAAATGAAAACAAGTTGGTTTCAAGAATTGTTTAGAATGGTTTGTGGTTTGTAAAGTGATTTTTCTAGATGGTAAAAACCATGGCTAAACTTCTATTAAGTACTCCTACTAATTCCTAACTTTTTGAAGATGTAGCCTCACGATGGATCATAGGCAAGCATAACCTTTATGCATAGGAACTATTCACGTTGGGACCGAATGAAAGTTCTTCCTTTAACTTAGCTTTACTCGACAAAACTGGACATTCCCTTATCACGATCCAATTGAAGGCGAGAATAAGGTAAGATACAAGTGCACTAATAGTATCGGCAAAGTTAATAGGAATATCTCTACTTACAAAGACAAGCAAAGTTTACAATCTATAGATTATCAAAACCCGTTAAGCATGAAATATAAGAGAGCTAATACTTGTAGGTAAGGTAGAGTTAGAACCCTCATCTTAAGATGTCATAGCTCTCATTTGCACAAAGCTTGTTTGACACTATTGACTTTTTTGTTTTATCAATCAAGTTGTTAGAGATTAGTGGTTAGTAGTTAGTTAGCCATAGAATAAGAGAGTTAGTTAGAAATGGTAGTAAAAGACAATAAGAGAGAAGAAGTAAAGAGAAAAAGTGTTATACTAAAATAAAGAGGTAGAAGCAATGAAAACAACAAGTAAATGGAAAGAAGAAAGAGAAGTAATTACTTGTATAAACTTGTCACCCTTCAAATACAACTTTTACACACACTCTTTCTTTCACTCTAATGGCTAAACTAACTAGAAGAAGAAGAAAACATAAAGCAACTAAAAATCCTAGAACAAAGTAACAACTCAACTCTCAACTCTGGATATCTTCCTGAAGAACCCCAAGGGGGTATTTATTGGCACCAGGGGAAAGGGGGCCAGGGTACAACCCTGGCCCAAGGCACGGGCACGGGCGCGGCCACGCCCGTATACCGCGAAAACGTGGCCATAGCCGCGTTTCCGCGGTAGTACCAAGGCGGCGCGCGCAGCGCCGCCTGATGTGTCTGGTCACGTCAGTCCCCTGTCAGATATGATCTCCAGATTTTTGACTTGAGACCCCTGGTCTGACAGAATCTCCTCCTAGAGTCAATGTCTACTTTGTAGGCCTTTAATCACCCGTAAATGGTAATTTAGGGTCTTCTTCTCTATTGCATACCATGGACCTAGAATCATATAAGCAAAGCTTTATTAGCAGAATTTTAACAAAATAAATATGTAGATGTGATAAAAATTATGCAATATTAGAGACTAATCACACCCTCACACTTTTCTTTTTGCTCGTCCCGAGTAAAAAAAATAAGAGAATTATTACACCACTTTCGCAGGTGACGCGATTACACTGAGCATGTGCAACAAGCCTTTAACCTCTAGGTTTCCCTAGAGGAGGAGTGTTGTCTCCTGAGGGTTTTCAGCGGATTGCACCACAAAATCCATAAATGAAGAAAAATGTTAGTTGTCAGCAAACCTCTTTCAAGAAAAAAAGTTTCAATTATCTAAGTAAAAATGACCGAATGATATGAGAATTAGGTTTAACCCTCATAAGTCCTCCTATACTTTAGCCTTCATAAAAGAAGAAATTATAATTTTTCTTTGAATTTAGAAGGATCTTGTATTTCTAACTTATTTTGTTATTTTGCTTTAGATAGATATGCATAATGTGTAACTGTGATATGCTTGGGATTTCTCAACTCAACTTTGAATATCATTTAATTTTATTAATGTTTATCTATATGTTTAATCTTGTTTTCATTAGGCTTTCTACTTTACTCATGTAACACATATCAACCGATGACTCCCAAACCAGTGGCTTTAGGAAACCAGGTGGAAAAACACCCCTCAGGTCAAATATGCAAGTAGAGTAGGCCGAAATCAAGTTTTACTTATATATACTATATAAATATTTTTTTGGTGTGAGTAATCATGCTTCTTGAGACACAATTATCTAGCCTTTTTTTTCGGAGTTGTGTCTCTAAATCCTAAGCATGTGTCTGTGGTTTATGCATATTCTACTAAGGCTAAATAAAAGATATGAGTTATTTTTCTTATTCCCCCCAACTCTTATCAAACCAATGTTTCATTTTTATTTAGTAAAAATAAAGATTCCTTAATAAGATTCCCTTAATTCCTACAACCTTTTGATATTTTTATAAAGCGTATGAAAATTCTTTTTTTCATTCTGGAGATTTTTTTCTTAAGTAAAAAGAAAAAGAAAAGTGTTAGCCCCCCCCCCCCCACACCTATCTAATGCATTGTCTAGAAAATACAGAATTTCAGAACAAAGAATGAAAAGTGCAAGTTACTCAATTCTACCGCAATAGCAAGTGGCTATGCGGGTCGTGATCCACAAGGAGGGACTAGCGATAGAAGCTTTTTAGTAAGTTCTCTTTCAGACTACAACGTATGGCTAAAGTTCTTCTTTAGTTCTTTAAAAGAAAAGCAAATTTGAGTTAAAGTTGAATTAGGAAGAAGATGGTAGCTTAAAAGATAGAGAAACTAGAAATGATATGTACAAAGAAATGGAAAAGGAGTGATAAAAGAAGTGGTAGATTGTGATATTCTAAACTAAAGAATTAAAAGAAAAGAATCTAAAGTTACTTACCTCCTTTGGCCAAATGCTTACCTTGAATCTTTTACAATGATGTTACCTTGAAGTGAGGCGATCAACGTATAGCCCATAAGAGTTGATTCCCGTCTCCTCCACATTAATCATCAAGACATTGCAAGTATGAAGTTATACAGAATGAACTAAAAATCCATCGTCATGAGCTATCGGTGGCACTCGCAAAGGCAAGGCTCTTTCGATGCTTTAAGACTAACTTGGATAGCAATTGGTACCAAAAGAAGAAAAGTAGAGAAAGAAGAAGAACACAAAAATAAAGTACATACAAAAGGGGAACTACAGATTCGATTTTATAACAATAAGAGAAAAGAAGAAATATTACACCGGTGTCACTCTCAGCACAAGCTTCATTCTCATTCTCCTATGAAACTCTGATCTCCTCTGATTTACATAATTAAACTGAAAATTACATGAAAAGAAAACAAAAACCTACACTAAAAAGAATGAAAAAGTGGACTAAATTCTATCTTGTATGGTCGTCCCTCTTTGCCTTTGAGATTACAGGTATTATAGGAGAAATGCAGAGGTTAGAGGAGTATGAAGATAGAGGAAGGTGGATATTTCTGAATTTGAATCCTCCCCTTATCTCCAAACTTGATTTGATGTGGATATTCAGTTCTGATTTGCAGCTTGTTGGCGTGTTGATTTCTGAATATAACTAATCAAATGACAGAATTTGAAATAGTGATCAACTTAAGAGTTGTAGCCCTTTAAGTCGTCTTTCTGGATCATCTAGAATCATTAGATTTGAATTTCGGGAGCAAAAGTTATGATTCAAATACTAAAATATATCCAGTCAGAATCTGAGTTAAATTTCCTTCATCTCATTCGTTGACCTTCTCTCTATCCATTTATCCCTTTAGATTTGGACTCTGTATTTGACGTTATCCTCAATTGATCTTTAGATTTAACCACTTGATTCATCAGAAACTGAATTTAACTAATTGAATTTGGGATCATCCTCCTTTAACCAAATAGATCTAGTTAATCTGAATTTAACTGATATTGATTTGATTTTATCCTCTTTCTCCTTATGATTATCTTCTGCAAATTAGACATTTAAGATAAGGATTTAGCATATTTATTACATGATAAATGTGGAAATGTAATAAAGAATAATGCAATAAATGTGTGCAATCACACCCCCAAACCTATCATTTGCTCGTCCTCGAGCAAAACAACAAAACTAAACCAAAGATTATTAGACCACTTTCGCAGGTCACGCGATTGAACTGAGCATGTGCAACAAGCCGTTAAACCTCTAAGTTATCCCTAGAGGACGAGTTTTGTCTCGTGAGGGTTTTCAGTGGATTGCATCCACAAAATTCATAAAGAAAGAGAAATGTTAATATTTTGAAAACACATTTTGAAAGAAATATTTGAAATATTATTGTATGATTTAAGTAATCTATAAGTTATAGGAAAACCAAAATTTTCATTCCTAACTTAGTCTTTATTCAAAAATTATTATCAATCAAAGTAAGGAGTCAAATTGTGCTTCTCATCTAGTCTATTACTTTACCTTAAGTCATATGCACCTTGTGACCGTGAAGTTTTGACTAAGGGTTCTTTAACTCTAACTCTTATGCTTTATTTATTTATTTTATATATATTTTTTATTTTATTTTTGGTGATAATATTCCTAGTTCTATTAGGCTTTCTAATCTGCCCATGTAACGAGCCTTTAATCGGTGACTCCCAAACCAAACGGTCTTAGGGCACCGGGTGAGAAAATACCCTAAGGACTTAAGGACTTGAGCAAACAAGGTCACAAAACTAAGGATTTTATTATATGAACCGCTTTTAGGCGTGAATACTTATCCTTTATGAGGCACAAATCCCAGCTTAATTAGAGGATTTTTATAGATATATATATATATTTCTTTTTTTTTTTTCAACTTATCTAATCATCTTTTGCATAAATACCAGGCTTGCTTAGGCCAAAGCACCTAGCTAATTAATAATTAGATTTGTTTATTTTTCATAGATATACATATATATATAAATATATATATATATAATATTATATATATATATATATAATATATATATATATATATATATATATATAATATATATATGTATATATATATATAAGGCATAAGAATCTTTATTTTTGAACCCTAAGTGTGTAAGTGTATAAGTGCGCATATTTCATCAAGGCAAAGATCAAGACTAAATTATTTTGACAAATTATCTTCCTAACCCTAAAATCAAACAAATAATTTTATTTTAACGAAGTATAAGAAATCCTAATTATGATTATCCTATTCCTTAAAATTGACTTGATTTCTTACAAAAAATATGTCAAAATATTGTTTCTATTTTCAAAAAGTTTTTTTTAAAGTAAAGAAAATGTTAATAATAATTTTTTTTTAAAAAAAGGAAACTTAAGTTATGTTAGAACCTTCTCCACACCTATCTCATGCATTGTCCTCAATGTATGAATTAATGCATAGATGCATGAAAAGAAGAAAGGGAAGGAAAATATTACCTTAAGGTGATGGTTCCGGTGGTAGTCTGATTGGGTCAAGCGTTGCTACCCAATCAAGATAATGATGTGGTTCACAAAACCTAGCTTTATTGACCTCTTTCTTTTTACATATTTACAGTCCCCAGTATGAATAGGATCATGAAAGATCCTATCGTGAAACTTACTCCCTTTACATGACCAGTCCTGGAAAATCATCACAGAGTCATCATGGTCTATACCTATGTCCAACAAAAGAATGTGACTTAGTGGAATGGTTACTTGGATTCAAGAATGATAGATTCAGGAACCATACTAACTCGGGAAAATCAACTTGGGGTTCGAGAGTTAGTTTAGGTTCAAGCATTGAGTCCAAGTCCAAGAATTGATATTCACATTCTTTTCCCATCAATGGAATTTGACTATCTAAAATTGGTGATTCAATTTCTAAATCTATGGGTATGGGAATGAATGTTGGCTCAGAAAATTGGTCCAAATGGGTAAGAATACCGGAGTCAACATAGATTCGAAGATAGAAACTGAATCACAAAGTTGGGGATCGGGTTCACATTCAAGATCAAGTTCAATCTCATTAAAATGAAAACTTGCCAATTCGTCAATGGGTTGATTTTGGTCAAGTTCAAGATTTTGTGGTGAAACTGAGTCTTGGTCAAAGTCTTCAAGATACCATGATTCTTGATTTTCATCAATATGGCTAGAAGAGAGTTTTTTTATTCTACGCATGTTCTCCAATCTACTAATTCTTGCTTCTATCATATCGAGTGGATCATTTTGGCATTGAATCATGGTTTCCATACTCTTTTCTAAGTTGCATGTTCTCCTTGAAAAATAGAGTAAAGATCTGTGACTTGAAATTTTTACGGGATTTTGAGTCTTCTAAAATTTGAATTCATTGCTCAAGCTCATTTAAGGCTTCCACCCTCTTTTTCAGTTAATTAATTCTTCTAATGGTTGTTCGGAGAAGGAGTATATGAAGCTGGATGTTGGTAGGGTAGTTGGCAATATGACTCGGGAGAGTTGCATCCCCATTGACTCTGTAAAGAGTAGTGATGATTATTCCATTTTTATTCATAGTATTGGGACTAGGCATGTAATGATTCGGATAAGACCCGTCTGGCACTCTAGGTTGGTTAAAGTTATAATATGCCGGGTTGGTAAAATCTGAAAAAGAGGTTGAGGTGTAATATGGATTACCGTTAAAATTGGAAAAATTATTATTATAAGCCATATCACACAGGAAATGTCAACACAAACAAAGAAAAACAAACAAATAAAAAACAAATAAAAAAAAAAAATTCTAACTAAGTTAGGTTAGACCTTTGACCAAGACGACTCCTAACTAGTTAGACTGTCCACGGGAGGTATAATGCAGACTTTGACCACAAGCTAATCAGTCAGGTCAGGGCAAGATTGGTGTGGGTATCTGCGCAAAAGCGACGGGCCTAATTAAGCCAAATCACCAGCCTTCGGGGTTTCGCCCCTCAATCCCTTTCCTTAGATACTGATTTGGCAGGAGTCAAATTCTAACACCTTCCCCTTTAGGATAATCTCCTAATTGAGTCCGAGATGTCCCTAGGGCTAATGTCTACTCAGTTTTAGTTAGGCTTGGGTTAGTGAGTGAGGAGATTGTTTGTGGGCTACGGGAGGGTAATGACTTCCCCACCTTATTTTGTTTATAGGACAAGCCCTTAAATCAATTTAGTGTAGTGTACAAGTATATAGAAAAAAAGTAACACTCAAGCAATATTTCATACAAGAGTGAATCTTATACTAAATGCTATGCACACATACCTTGGCTCCAGCACTCTTCAACAGTAAATAGAAAATGTAATGAAATAGACACATGCCTAATGCAAAGTCTAAATTATTTTTAGCATTCGCAATCAACTTTTTACTTTTTGTTAGAAATATATATACAGCGAGTCAAACAAGGAGACAAATGCTACAGATAATAAACTATGCAATTCAGCCAACCTGTAGAAAATACAAGTTAGCAGTTCACTCAGCTTGCCACAAGAATGTAGCAAATCTAGGGGCTTCTGGGCTCTGCGTTCTTGAGCAGAGTCCATAGCCACTTATATGTCCACTGCAGCAAAAATTCCTTGTTGTTAAATCTGTACACCGAAAACAAAGAAGAAAGTTAACCAAAATGTAAATCTAAAAAGAGAATAACTTACTGTCCCTCCCCGGTAACGTCGCCAAAATTTGATTGAGTTTAAACCTGCATAGAAAATACAGAATTTCAGAACTAAGAATGAAAAGTGCAAGTTACTCAATTCTACCACAATAGCAAGTGGGTATGCGAGTCGTGATCCACAAGGAGGGACTAGTGATGGAAGCTTTTTAGTAAGTTCTCTTTCAGGCTACAAGTATGGTTAAAGTTCTTCTTTAGTTCTTTAAAAGAAAGAAAAAATTAAGTTAAAGTTGAATTAGGAAGAAAATGGTAAATTAAGAGATGGATAAACTAGAAATAATATGTACAAAGAAATGGAAAAGGAGTGATAAAAGAAGTGGTAGATTGTGGTATTCTAAACTAAAGAATTAAAAGAAAAGAATCTAAAAGTTACTTACCTCCTTTGGCCAAATGCTTACCTTGAATCTTTTGCAATGATGTTACCTTGAAGTGAGGCGATCAACGTATAGCCCGTAAGAGTTGATTTCTGTCTCCTCCACATTATATCATCAAGACGTTGCAAGTATGAAGCAATATAGAATGAAACTAAAAATCTATCGTCATGAGCTATCGGTGGCACTCGCAAAGGCAAGGCTCTTTGATACTTTAAGACTCACTTGGATAGCAATTGGTACCAAAGAAGAAAAGTAGAGAAGAAGAAGAAGAACACAAAAATAAAGTACATACAAAAGGGGAACTACAGATTCGATTTTATAACAATAAGATAAAAGAAGAAAATCTTACACCAGTGTCACTTTCAGCACAAGCTTCATTCTCATTCTCCTATGAAACTCTGATATTCTCTGATTTACATAAATTAAAACTGAAAATTACATGAAAAGAAAAACAAAAACCTACACTAAAAGAATTAAAAAGTAGACTAAATTCTATCTCTGCATGGTCGTCCCCTCTTGACTTTGAGATTACTGGTATTTATAGGAGAATGCAGAGGTTAGAGGAGTATGAAAATAGAGGAAGCTGGATATTTCTGAATTTGAATCCTCTCCTTATCTCCAAACTTGATTTGATGTGGATATTCAGTTCTGATTTGCAGCTTGTTGGCGTGTTGATTGCTGAATATAACTAATCAAATTACAGAATTTGAAATAGTGATCAACTTAAGAGTTGTAGCCTTTTAAGTTGTCTTTCTGGATCATTTTAAAGCATTAGATTTAAGTTTCAGGAGCGAAAGTTATGATTCAAATACTAGAATTTATCCAGTCAGAATCTAAGTTAAATTTGCTTCATCTCATCCATTGATCTTCTCTCTATCCATTTATCCCTTTGGATTTGGACTCTGTATTTGACGTTGTCCTCAGTTGATCTTTAGATTTAACCACTTGATTCACCAAAAACTGAATTTAACTAATTGAATTTGGGATCATCCTCCTTGACCAATAGATCTAGTTAAATCTGAATTTAATTGATATTGATTGATTTTATCCTCTTTCTCCGCATGATTATCTCTACAAAATAGACATTTAAGACAAAGAATTTAGCAGATTTATTACATGATAAATGTGAAAATGTAATAAAGAATAATGCAATAAATATTTGCAATCAATTGTCCTCAATGAATGTCATGTAAATGCAAATGCAATAAATAGGGGAAAAAATGATGTCACCATCTCCATCGACTCGGGCCGGCCAAGTGCGAATAAGCTAATGGAGAGAGTAAAAATAGGGGTAGAAAAGAATTGTTGGCCCTGAGGCCTTCCACTCTAGTTTGATGATGATTAAATCATGTAGTTATGTTTACTAATAATCTTGTGATTTTAGTTTCAGATCATTAATCAAGATATTAGTTGGCGATTAGCTTCAACAAAGGAGTTTGAAGCTTTCACATGGTGATTCCAGAGCCTGAGCATCAAGATCATACATAGCACTCGTTGGAGTCAAGCTCAGTGGATCACAGAGTTTTGGATCGAGTCAACATGAAGTTGGAGATCGTCAAGAAGACTTAGGTATCCTAGTTTAGTTTATTTTAGATCCATGTGTAAAGATTAGATAGTGTGATATGCTCAAGTTCACAACACACACACGTTTCATGTTTTGGATTCTTTTTCAGTTTTTGGTTTAACCGATATTGGTTTTCATGATAGATAGATTCAAACAAGTTTACATGGTTTTATGTATATTAGATGTGTTCTATATACATGCATGCTTCAACTATTTAGACAAACTTATTTGATATGCCTATTCATGAGTTTTGGTGTTTTGGTATTTTTAACAAAACATTATTTTGGAATTAAAGTCAAAACAATGATATGTATATGTTTCATGTACATTGGACTTATGTCCATATGCAACATGCCTAAAAGTGTTTAAGTATCATGTTTTTTATTTCAATGAGTTTTAGGAAAATCAGATTTCCTATTGAAAAATCCATGTTTAGAAAAATACAGTTTTGGTTTTTGACAAAAATTGTAAGACACAAAAATGGTTCAAAATGTTTAAAATTTGTGTTGAAATTTTTAACACATGTTTATATATCAAAAAAATGATAAAACTATTTTTATGGATTTTAAAAGATTTATGGATTTATTTGAATAATTTTTACCCTATTTTTCTGACCCAGAACAGTGCCTGACAGGCTCTGTCGATCGACCGCACGGTCGACCGAACAAGGAGCCGGTCGACCGGGTGGTCGACCGACGTGCACAGCCTGTGCACGTCTGGCCTGAAACTTGGGTAGGTCGACCGGGAGGTCGACCGGACCAGATAGCTCTGCTCTCTATTTTGGGCGGTCGACCAGCTTCTTCCAACGGTCAAAATATGACCGTTGCGGTCGACCGGCCGGTCGACCGCCAGCCGTATCTGGCTGTAAAAATAGCCAATGGCTAGTTTCTGTTTAGGCCTATATAAACCCATTTCTTGGGGATTTTGCCAGGTTTTTACAAGAGAAAATTCAGTTTTCCCTAGTGTTTTATACAAGATTCAAAAGAGTTTTAAAGCTAAAAGATTTCATCTTATTGTTTTCAAGGGTTTGGAAAATTCAAAGAAAAATAGGTTTTTGGGATATTGCTTTAGATCCCATTTCTATCATATTTCAAGTGTTCCCAAGGATTTTCTTTGTTATTTGATTTCCAAAACACCTTGATTTTCACACTTGAGCTATCATTCTATCCTCTCTATAGGAATCACTTGTTTGTGGAAAAAGGAATTGTTTGAGGTTGTGGAAACCTTCAAGTTGTATACCCTTCATTTGGATATCCCTCTTTGGTAGAGTTGATTGGGTTGGTGTTTGCTCCCTCTTTGGTAGAGGTTGAGATTGTTGTTTACTCCCTCTTGGTGAGGTGGAGTTGGAGTTGGCTTGTATCCCTCTTCGGTAGAGGTGGATTGTGTTTGTATTGCCTCGGTGGAGGTTGTTGTTTGAGAGAGGAGTTCGGTACTCTCGTTGTTGTACAAATCTTCCTCAATGGAGGTTCCCTCGGTGGGAGTCCTAGGTGGACGAGTTAGTGGATTGGAATCCTTCTCGGTGAAGGCGGGGACGTAGAGAAAGGGGCTCGAACCTCGGAACATATCTTTGTGTTTGCGTTTGATCCATTGTCTCTTAACCTCTCTATGTGTTGTGCATCATTCATAGCATCATATATTTTTTGTTTGTGTTATGCCTTGCATCATTCATATTGCTTGTATCAT